>JAZGTI010007566.1:0-21466 GCA_036877585.1 Botia kubotai | reverse complement strand
TTATTTATAAATCTATTTAAGTGTGACTCCTGCTTATTTATCATGCTGTCTGCCCCTAAACAGAAGTCATTAAAGGCTTTGGTCATGTGACACTTGTTAAGAAATGCCTTAATACTTTTGAAAGTAATCATACTTATCCGATTTAAACTGGCAAAGACACCATAAGCAAAAATTCTATAGATTTACACAGTAGGAGGAACCTCTGGAGAGGACTGAGGCCATCGACCTAGGCCAGTAAGCAACCACCCCAGCACCCTAGCAACAACCAGCGATTTATTGGCTTACTGCAGCTGAATCAGTGAAGGTGTGTAAACACTTTCCTCACCTCACCTGATATATTTCACAGGATTCTGCTAATAAAACAGAAAGTGTGCTTAAAAAAGGTGAATGTATCCATGAAAGAAACTAAAACCTTTACTGACATAAAGCTAGAAAACCGAATTTGTGAGATTGCCTCCCGTATAGGTGCTTGTTAGTTTATGTTTTGCCTCGTTGGAAGCTAACCCTGACTGTAAACATGAATATGATATTAAGCAAATATCTGTTCAGGATATTGGTCACAATAATGCTGACGGTCTAAGCAATGATTTCATCAGTACTGAATCTGGGCTTGTAGATTCATTCTGAGAAAACTTTATTGGTAAATAATCAGCATCATTTTACACTAGTTCATAAAGCTTCACCATTCATAAAGTTTTATACCCACTATATTAAACAAAACACACGTTTGCACACTAGCGTCATGTTCCAGGGTCGTTTACATTTGCCGTTGATGGGCAGTAAACTTGACCCGCATGTTTCATGTATTCCTGCCACGCTCACAGTCACAATTGCTATGATTAGTGTGAAACGGAGAGATAAGAGCTGGTGGTTTGTCACTAATGCTTTTGATTTTCTGTTCATGAAATAAAGAGAATCCATTAATGCATTCATACTGTTACTTTGAAATCACTTACCAATCAAATTCAGTGGATTTGAGAGCCGCACACTGCAGATATTTACCCAACATGCTGTTCTGTGTTTCTACAACCTCTGTAAGTATTTCTTCAGCCCCAGCTTCACAACCAGGCAATAAGTCCTCTGAGAGTTTTTAGCACATTGCTATGTGGTTGCTAGGTGGTTGCTTACAGGTTCAAATCAAAGCAGCTCAGTCCCAAGATTTTTTCACCCATTTCACAAAACAATTGTCTAGTTGCTTTGAGACTTTTTCAACAAGATAAGGGCTTACAGGAAACATTCTCAGAACACTGGCTAACATTCTCCAAACGTTTTCTCAGAAACATTCTTGCAGTAATGTAGTAGTTCAGTTGTTAGTGGAACATATTAAAGCGTATAAAAATAAAAAATTCTTTTAACCAAGAAATAATGTAAAAAAATCTACAAAACTACCAATTTATGACTCACAGAACACGGTTTAAAAAAAATGAATACACCAACCAACTCGTTTTAAAGTCACATTTCAATAATGAATTCCTAAGAACTAATATGATCCCGTGGATTTCAAAAGCTGGAGCGAGATAGAGGATGTAGGAGTCAGAACATGGAAAATACTAAAACCACCTGTGCTATATCAAACACATCAGACTGCCCATCTCATATCCAGAAATCTTATTATGTTGTCAATCCTTACTGCAGAACATTCATCTCTGTTCTACAGGATAGCTCACAGATCCATTAACTGCTCTGCATCCAAAAACAGGTCCCACCTGTTCAACCCGCAGGGGCCTTTTTTCATATTGAGTTTTGGTGCGGTTGCCGAGGAAATACGCTCAAGTGCGCAAATGCACACCAACTTTAATGCGTACTTAATTTTGGAGAGTAAGAAAGCTGGAGATAACACTGAAGTTTCGGCTCTCACACGCCTGCATTTTCCTGTTCCTGCGTGTATGATTAGATGAAGTAATGGGTGTTTATTTTTAAACAAAAAGCCATTTATCAAGCCACTGAGATCTATAATAACTCATTATTAATTAGCGTGTCTGGCCAATGAAAGTCAGTAAACAACCTCTTTACTTGTGACTGTTCCAGACGCTAAACTTCTCCTTGTTGAGCTGTAAGTGCCATGTGACTAATACTGAAGGTTGCCTCATAGCACCACGAGAAAGTCCCACACATTTCACTAGTGTCTGTTCTGTGACAAAATATGAGTGATTTATACTATATCTATTATACCTATATACATATATAGATTATATCTATAGTGATTATATTATATCTACAATATCAGCAGGGGCTCAACTGCTACCCTTTACCCCATAATAGAATAACAAATGATCAGCAAACAGAGAGAGAGAGAGAGAGAGAGAGAGAGAGACAGAGAGAGAGGGAGAGAATGGACTGAAATGTCACCCTTTTCTTGAATATCTAAAGACATCAGGGGAGACAAAGCTATTTACTGGAGAAGGTTAAATTAGAGATGTCAGGCCAAACTCTGGAGTATCTGAAGTCATTTGACTCAAATCCGAGTTAGGGAAGGAAAATGTAACACTCCACAGAATTGTGTCTCTCTCTTTTCTAACAGACACAGCAGCAGTCACTCTATCTTCTGAAGTGTTGCAATTTCTGTTCCATCAGATCTGGAGTTTTGTAGACGATAGAACACAGAGTGAGACGCAGCTGAGGAAAGGTTGGACCATCAGGTGACACCAGTGGAAACACAAAGTTCAATGTGCTAATCTGGCTAAAAGATCTCATTTAATTGTTCTTTTTTTCCCATCCCAGTTAGAATGATAAACGTATCCATTACTAAAATGATTGGACATTGAAAACAGCAGAAACAAAACAATGTCAATGGAATGACAAGAATAGCTGTTGAAAGTGTTACTGTTAAGGTGAGTAAAGGTACAGGTGACTCAGCAGCTGCAGAAATCAATATTATATCATGATATAACACTCATATTCTGTTTAGGGTCTGGAAAAAAGGGTCTGACACCATCGTCATGACAAAAACAGGCTGTTTTCAGACAATAACACACATCACCTTTGACATTGATGGGTCAGGTTGATACTTCAATTTCTAATTTAATGAAAATTCATTATAAACATCTTCATTTTAATAAGTTTCTGTTACTGTTATACATTAAAACCAATTGCAAGTCTTTAAAATAATGAAAATAAACTAGGGGAAAATAATGCTTTCATTTCTTAATTGCTGTTATTATTTTAAAGACCATGGTAGGAGGATAATAAAAAGATAATAAAAAAGTCTATTTTAGGAGAAGATAAGGGGTTAATCCAAACCAAGCCATTACTGAACACAGACAAGGACCACCTTAAAGATCATTCTCTCATTGAGCTCAGCAACAAATAGACAAACAGTTCATAGTAATAGTGTTACGAGAAGGTTAAAACAAACCACTCCTCTAAATCTTTTTAGGTGAATTTCTCTGAGTTTCTCAGAGCTGTCACAGCCACGCTTGACATGTGGCCAGACATCGGAAATTTTATCCGCGATATTTCTAAATATTTTTTTATAGCACCTTCAAATATGCGCATGAGATAAACTACATTTAATCGTTAAAAAATGAAATAAGACAATCATTCATAAAAGCAAGTTACCGTGCAGCCCAAACAACGCAACTAGCTAAAACACATAAAAGTTCATTCAAGTAATAAAGGAAAAAACACAATACACAGCCTGGCATGTACAGTATATAATGACTTAAAAACTGCTTAAACATCTTACAATCATTCATTTTAATTAGTAAGCTGAACCGCAAACTACCGATCAATCGTACGCAAAACCTCATCACAAAACAAGCTGACCAGCGTTTCAATGAAAAATATGGAAATGCATACATTTTCGCATTTACAATGCACGTGTATTTAGTTATTAAATGCATTATTCGCTTGTATGAACGTTTGCCTCTTTAATGTGGGTTTGTCACATTAAACATAAGTAATCCACAAGTTAATTGATGCATACTCACGGTTGTAAAACACGTCAAGCAGAGGATGCCACGCACAAACCAGCGCATCTCTCCAGTCGAGTCACACGAACAATACAAGAACAGCTGTATGATGAAAAGCTTTATAGACCGACGAATCACGGGGGAGAGAGAGAGAGAGAGAGAGAGAGAGAGAGCGCGCATCATCTATGCACCGCACTTGCCTCCGTTATCCACCTCAGCTACAGATGTTGTAATTTGTTGTCATTTCTTTCTCCCTTTGACCTCACTAGGTTTTGTTTACACTTTCTCAGACCAAACAATAACCTGTTTCTGTCACAGTTAATGAATTACTGCGTGTAAATCAGCACTCCATTGACATTCTCATAAGGCTGTTTTAAGTCCCCTAATGTACTTCTGTAGTACTAAACTTTTGTATTAAACTTGTATTTCCTTTATGTAAATGCACGTTTTATCACTACGATTTTGATTGTGTAACTAAGACATTTAGGAAAAAACATTTCCAGGTAAACAACTGAAGAATATCTGAGCACAAGTATGGGTTACTGTTAATCTAGTGAGCAGATTGTGACTCCCCAAGCACTAACCACATATTGGAGGAAACAGAGGGTTGCATGCGTACCTTATTCAGCCCAGATTGCTAGAGGCAAACACTTGTGACGCACAATTCGGTGAATTTTGTAAAGCTTTCCTGGAAAATATGGTGGAAGATAAATTAGCGATGAAGCAAAATGAGAGCAAAAATGACTTTGAAATCAACTGTACATATTGTTGACAAAGGATTTGATGAACAAGTGACTGTACAAACACAAACGTAGAGCTCAGCTGTATATGCCAAACTCTGTAAATGTGGTCAAAACCGACAATAAGATGTATTAGGAGATCAGTGGACTGACAATCTTACCTCTCCTGTACCTCATTCAAGAATACATTACACCGGAAAATCTGACAGGCTTCAGTCTGATGAGACAAAGACTTTACACTCATTGAATAATTATAATCAAAATGAACTGAACTAACAAACTTTATTACATATAAAACGCTTGAATTTGTAAGCACTGCGCCGTGACTGCAAAGATGAAGAAATGTCAGCGGCATTCAAAAAATGATTCGCAATTTCCTGAAAACTTTTAAAGTTACTTCAAAAGAATTCACCTATTTAAAACGCTATCTGACACCACAACCAGTACAAGACCTTTTAAGAAAATATTACAAATTGCACAAAGGCAACTGGAAAAACGAGCTTGAGGTGTCTTATAAATATATAAACAGATTCTCAACCGAGCAGCAGTCTGGTTTGCTTTGTCACCGAGTAAATTATAAATGAACCCTAACCCTGAATATTTGTCTCTTGCATACTTGCTTTCAGAGAGATTCGAAAATAAAGAATAAAGTGCAGGTCGGTTCATTAAATCCACAGCTAACTGTGGTAGTGTTTTTTCATAAAGTTTAGTGCCTAAAGAATGACGCGTCAAAGATGATTTAGCAGAGAAACATTCTGAGTGAGATTCCAGGGACTGTCACATCAAGTCCAATTTTATCACATAGAAATCATGATATTGGTATTCTATATATAAAATGATATAAAATGACTATGCACAAGTGCTAAATGAATACAAAGTATGTGACATTGTGTTTCAATCAACACCAAAAACAAGATCATTATTAAACTATGTATTCAACACACAGTTGTTTGAATAGCTGATTTCCCAAAGATACTCTAATCTTGTCAGTGAGGGCTTACCAAAAAGAGTAAAAAAACAGATATACTTATATGATGTGATGGATGAACCAGTCACTCTAGTCAGAGTGATGCAAGACACATATTGCTTATATACATTATTTAAGTTTCCATTTTACTTAACACCCTTCTTCTGTGATTTTTCTCAGAGATTCCAGTGCAGTCTATTAAAGTAGATTGCACTGGTTTAGTATCGGTTTAGTATCGTGCAAAAACAGAGACAAAAAATGACTGAATGAAAACAATTGTTTCTGTCTTTTAAACCTGTTTTTGTGATTGTCTCACAATTTGATTACCAGGAATGTTTAGGCCTTTACCCATATTACCTTGAATCAGTATTACTGATTACTGACACTAACTCAACTATACTAAATTAACCCATTAAACTCAATGGAATGTGAAATGAATGCCACGCTGAAACAGGTTTGAGATAAAACGGATGAAACAAACAAAGTTTATACACAAGGGTGCCGCACGAGACATCTACAGGAAATCACTTTCATCATAGATTATTGGCTTCCCAATGGTCAGGTGACAGCTGACCTTCTTGGGAGAGAAGTCTGCGAAAACACACGAGGAAGGAACTGCAGCTCCCTGATTCTGTCTCTATAAATAATTGACATAATTCAAAGCAATTTCAACACACAAAACAGCAGCATTTGCAGCTCAAGGCTCGTCATTTATCTTTTGCAGAGAAAGAGGGAATTACATTTCATTAAATGTTACTTCATTGAGGTATTTTTTTATTCATGTGACACCACAGTATACATCAGCAATATGCAATCTGTGGAAAAGCAGATTTCCTGAATGGATAAAACACAAAGCCACAGGCTCGCCGAGTGTGTAAATATCACCTGTGTGGTACTGTACCTAAAGAAAGAGTTATCAAAGGTGAGCACGTAGACCTTCAGCTGGCCCTGTATCATCTGTATAACTCTATCTGTATAACTAATGAAGACTCATTCTACTGATCTATATTAATATCATATGAAATAATCATAGGAAATTGTTTATAGGAAAACTGTGCATTATCCAATGACCAGGCGGTTGGTGGATTTCGTAATTCACACAAAAGCTAATGTTTGTGTTTACAGATAAGACTAAAGAACAATACCGGAATCCTCAGAATAGCAAATATTAACACATTTAAATGTATTGTTTTCACCCAGATCAGAAAGAATCCATGCTTCAATCTCCATGTCATTCTACTTTCTAGAAATGTCTCGGTCTCAAAAGTAATGACTTTCATTACAGAAGTAAATTTAATTTTCATTTTATTGTCCATCGGGTGAAAAGCACTAGCAGTAACAACTGTCTTATCAAACAACACTAATTATTTTTCGTTTTTTTTTAAAACTATTATTGCGTCATTTCAAAAAGGTCATATTTAACCATTACAGGTCCATTACAGAAATACAGAATGTTTACATAACCACATATTGGGGAAAAAACTTTCAAAAACTTCCAAAGTGAGCAAAACCTGACAAATCTGAGCAAAACCTCCTTTTGGGAACACCCTCATTTCTAAAAACACTACAAATAAATAAAATTTTATTTTAAAATGTGTAAAATGCAGAAGGTTTTTTGTTACGGTTAAGAGTGTGTGTTAGGTTATAGAGTTTATTACTAGCTGTGTATAAAAACAACAGAAGTCTATGAAACATAGATATTTAGATATCTATCCATTTATAAATGTGTGTGTTACCCTAGCCTGCTCAACAGGTGTGTCAAGTGTCTCTTTGTACACGGTGAAGGACATGCACTTTGGTTCAGAAAGGAAAACCCAGCTGATGACTGGGCCGCAGTCACCCATGGTGACTGGAATGGCACTATAGCAACTGGACTTGAAAATCAGCTCACGGGAACCATCACCAAATTGAGAAATCTCATCTATATCCAAAGGCACAGAGACTATACAAACTAACAACAGCAATAACATGAAGAGAGCTAGAGGTACAGTGTGTTTGCGTGTGTGTGTTTGCGTGTGTGTGTGGTGCATGTGCATGCGTGCATGCATGCATGCATATTTCATCATAAGTTTTCCTGGCTTTAGAAGGCTGATTTCTGAATCCTGTACAGTAGGGATCATCTCATCCTGCTCATCAGGATTGAGATGAGCATGATGTCACCTGGGATGCTACTGTAATTAGGCACACACTACAAGAAACTCACAACTGTGTTTTTACATATTCAGAAGAAAATGTAACAATTTCAAGCAAGTATCGCATTTCATTTAGGTATCTATAATCTCTCTAATGACACCATGAGAATCAGGAGATAATTCATTCAGAACATATACTTTTCTAAACTAAAAAGCACCCAAAATAAGACTCTCTTTTAATCAGTTCTCCATCTATTCCTGGCAAACATGTATAATTGCTAAAGTCTCGCTCACGCCCAGTGGAGGCATGTGTGAAACTGCATGCCAGGCAGGTGCTCATTTCAGAGTTAGAAAATGTATGCAAGATGGTAGGAACTGCATAAATTGACAGTCATCAGGCCCCCTGTGGCTAATCTCCATTCAGTACTTCCTGCCTGCGTCTGACACTCATTTGTAGAAGCATCAGGTACATCTTCTAAACAGAGACCAGCTGATACAGTCTGAGAAATCTCGATAACGCGGTTGCAAATGGAGCATTTGGTGTGTGTGTCTGTGTGTGTGTTTTGTGTAGGTCTGTGTGTGTGTGTGTCTGTGTGTGTACATGGGAATGTTTTAATGCATCCACACTCTCCAGTCACTTGTTTTGTTTGTGCATGTTTATAAAAGAGGAACAATTATGGATTTCATTCTGATTCAACATAGCAATTTATTTTCCTTAATAGGAAAATTTTGGGGGGAAATTAAGATAATTGGAACATAGTTCTTATTGCATTTACTGACATTAACGACCGCTTATGAAAAGGTAGATAATTTGTAGATTTCAACAAAACAAATGAAAAAATACACTTTTCAAAGGTCACCAAATACTGCCTTCAGTCGTCTTCATATAAGACATGACAAGACAATGGCAAGGTTTTGACGACTCTCAAAAAAAAACTGCCCACACTGTTGGGAAAATTCTAGAACGTCATGGAAACATATCTCCTTTAAATCATTCAATCTATTATTGTAACTATGGTTCTCGAATTCCCAAACCACACGCTCACTTGTGTGTACAGATGTACAGCTGGTGATGTCTCTAATTGTGTGTGCTGGATCCTTACAGGTCTCCAGTTGGTCTCTCATCTTCGTTTTTCTCTTGTGAGCTGGTGGTGGTGCGTGAGTCGCTTCCTCTTCTATTACGATGTTAAACACCCTGCCGTCCTGTTTCTCGACAGGATCTGTCACTGGACCAAAGGACATAGAAGGATATTAAAGTCACCACCAAAACAAAATATACTATTCTTATTTTTTAAAGAAATATTGCAGTTTATTATAAATAATGTATCCATGCATGTCATTATTTATTTTTTTATTAATGCGCCCTTATAATCTTTAATCAAAATCTGAAAATGTACTTCCCCTCTGGAACGGAAGACCTTCTCTGATGATGTCAGTCTGACAGCTTGGGTGGAGCCAGAGTCATTAACCACTCCCCTTTAACAAATAGTCTGCTGTGATTCTGGAACGCCTACTTTTCTAGAACCAATCAATTTCCAGTGGAAAAAACAAACCACGCCCTCATTATTCCATTTCATTTTTAATTACGTCAGACACTGAACTCGATTGCAACTTCCAGTTTACATAGACTTTAATGTCACTATGTCAGAGGGATTTGAAAATGAGTGGTGTTTAGTGGCCTAGACACTATCTAAGTTTGTATGTATTACTGTTCATATAGTTGCATATAAAGTTGCAACTATAAAGTTGCATATAGACACCACTGTTGCTTTATACTACATTTTGACATTTTGACTACATTTAACAATTTGACAGTGCTCAAATATATTGGAAAAATTCAGAGGTTTAAAAGTAGCCCGATGTATGATTCAGTTTCTTTTCATGCGCTTCACTGAAAAATAAGCTCGTGTCTCGCAATCGGCAACAGTGCTCTAGCGCTGTTAAAGTAAAAACACACATTGTCCTGTCAATTATAAAGATACATTTGAAACTCAAAGTGCTGTGGACAAAGAAAAGCTCGTGCTCTCGCAATTCCACAATGGTCTTCATCTGTTTCCATTCTTTAGGCGCAAACGACAAGCACTAGCAGAATAATGTGTTTGGTGTTTTAAGTGGTCGGCCGGGCCTTGCTATCCAGTTGCTAGGGTATTATGAGTGGTTGCTAGAGTGTTGAAGTGGTTGCTTACTGCCCCAACCCAAGTCTCTATGATATTATAGCCCCCAGAAATGACTTGGGTGCCTCTTTCAAGATATATGGATTTTTTTCAGTTGTTTTATCATCCACAAAGCCCAAGTCACAGGTCTGATAACCAAGAGTATTAGCATACCCCTCCCTCACAAGCTGCCCAAAGGTTGGGGATGGGTTCAATTTCCAGAAAACACACAGTGATAAATTGTATGTTGAATACATTGTAGGTTGCATTGGATAAGAGCGTATGCCAAATGCATAAATGTAAAAAGCTTCCTGGATTTGATATATATTGTTGAAGTTATCCACTTCTTATGATTGTGTGTGCACACCTGTAAACACAACTTGGTGGGTATACAGTGTGTTGCTGGTTGGCTAGAAGTGTTTCCATGAGGAGATGTGTCATCATCTAATTGGCTGTTGAGTTCGACTTTCGTGAATCTCACCATCATAGTACTGTGATGTGTGTAACACTTTCGACAGCAACGCTGCCTCTTTCCCTTCCTTATCATGACAAAGCTGTTGCTACAGAATATATGACCACACAGGCTGAGTGTGTAAACCTCAAGATAAACAAAACATTTATAAAAATTCAAAGTTTCGTAAGGAAAAATATTTACAACAAGATTATGAGTCAGAAATAATCTTTATTGACCCACTGTTGACCCCAAAATATTTTTCATTGTGTGGATGGCAAATATCCACAACAAAATTCTGAATACAAAAATTCAGATTTAGCTTTTGTACATATTGTGTCTAGACTTTTGTGTCATTTAATCACATTAGGCATTTTCACGTTCTCCATTAAAAAGCCTTATTATTATGTATAATTTAATGGAATTGGCCAAAAAATGGATGAGCTACACCTGTCTGAAGAACCAGTTATCGAGAAGAGGGCAGGAAACAAAAAGGGCAATTTTTCATACATTATTAAAACAAAGAAAAGATTTAGGAAGGTATATCTCTCAGAAATCCTATAAACAAAGATTTTAGATGTTTAACTGCTATGTAAAGCATTGGGATCGCTAGACGAGGGCTTAATAAACTCATTTTTGTGAAAACTTCAAATTAGACCATTATTGAAGTGTTTTGTAGCTCGTAATTAGCTTTTGCACATTCCGATTGTGCCAGCACAGGTAATAAATTCTTATTAACATACAAACATCAGCTACAGTTCTGTTCTTTAACATCTCACTGTGACTCTGACATTGTCATCTGACAGTTGCTAAGGTGTTGAGTGGGTGGGGGTGCTTTCCTATCTGGTTGCTAGGGTGTTATGAGTGGTTGCTAGTGTCTGATCACTAAGTAATAGCACCGCTCTCCTTCACAAGCTGAACAATTTGAGGTATAAAGACAGAAATGAAAGGAATAACTTTCTCAAACTCAAGTGGAACTGAATTGAATGCACCATTGGGTTTCTGGGGTTCCCTGGGGTCTTAAAACACCTTTAATGGCTCGATCATTTTCTTTTCATTTCATAGCAAAGAGAAATTATTCAGTCATCACACCTGCCGCTATAAATTTCATTTCATTTGCTCCTTAAACAAGTCATTTGGCACGTGTGCCAAACGCTTCCATGCTGACACCTCACTCACGCCAACTTGGTCTTCTGCTCATCTGTTTGCTTTGAGAAACATTAAAGGAATAAGTGAAGCTTTGCAGAACAGAGCAGAGAACAAACATTCGTCAGTGTGTATCAATGTTTCTGTGCGTGTGTGTGACTCCTGCAGAAGCCGGACGGAAGTCTTACATTTTAGTCTCTGGGTTGTGACTGGGGGGTTTTATACAGCCAGTAGCGCAATATGGCGAAGGCGTCAGTCTTCACACTGTGTCTCAGAATGAACACTTACATCTGGACATGATTTGTTTCTATGCTGATAACACTGTCGAGATTAATCTGGGGAAATTATTCCGTTACACGCGATAAGTTTTGGCAGGTGAGAGTGGACGTATCCATCGCACTGCGAAATAGCTGTCGCTTCATCCGGCAGAAAGCAAAGCGTATAATTCAAGTTATATGAGGATGTATATTCTTGAAGTTTAATAGTTTACGCACACCAAGCTAAATGCTTACAGTATCTCATTATTATTGTAATGTGATTCTGCAATACAACACCATCCTTAAGACTTGTTTTATTAGAAGGACACAATGTTTTCTTCTCATTATCCTCGTGCTTTGACTACAGGGACATTATGAGAATCTATAAAATATCGACATTGTTTATTGCTCCGTAATGTTTCAGAAAGACTGATGATCGCGTTCCGTCGCCCTGTCGAGAAGATCATAAATATATCTGACAGTGTCTGTGATCTTCCTAATAGACATTGCTTATGTTTTGAAATTTTACACACTTGTAACTCACTCTAAAATGTAAGAGAAACGCTTGTCACACAATAGTCATCTTGCACAACAGGAACACAATGTTTGGCTGTTCTGAAAACTTCTCTGTATGTATTTATTTAGTTCATTATGAGATTTATTTTTAAAGTCATACAAAATAAGATTACATTTGTTGCATCAATAATTACATCAATAATTAATAATTATATCAATAATCAATAATTTTATGTTTGGCAGAGGAGAACGTCAACATCATACCCAAATTCATGTATGTGCATTAAGATTTTGGCTTAAATACATGCAATGCATCTAAGCAATGTATGGATTTTCCAAAGCACCAAGCTGCTTGCAAAAATTGTATGAATTCTCAAAATAAAACGGCAAGAATCTCCAAAACTATTTATACTTAGAGTCCATAGGAATGCTTTGATCTGGATTGAAATCCCTATTCAGTGTGGACGGGTCTTACAAAACAGATTTGCAAAGATTTTAAGCAAAGAACAAAGCATTATTAGGGGGAGAAAAGTGAAGTTAAGCCGACTGGGCGATATACAGCACATACCAAATGAGTTTAATCAGACATTCCTCTAGGTTAGTCCTAATTTGGTTCAGATCCTCCAACTCACCTGTCATTCTGAGCTGCTGGTTCTGAGGTTCTGTCACCATCTGATCTCACTTCAGCTTCAGTTCCTCCTTCTCAATCTGTACTTCAACAAGAGCTTCTCTCGTCCTGAAAGAGAGACAGAAACAGGGGCTCGTATTAATGCATTAAAATGCAACCTAACCAATAATTTCGAGAACCGAATCACTTCCAGGGTCCAAGATGCTTATCATGGAGATCCATTTGGAAAACCATTAGTGATACACAAAACGTGATGCACAAAGCAGACCTGACAATGACGGACTGGCTTTATACACGCACATCCATTATCTGTGCTGCATTAACCCTTGTTAATGTGTGTGTTTGTGTATCTGAATGCTCACCTTGTAACACTTTCCTGCCGTTTCTGTATCTCAGACTCTCGCTCGCAGATCAAAGCCTCACAATTAGTGATATGCGAGCCCTCCTCGGCAATCAAACAGGAGTATTCTATATTCACCCCCTGAGGGTATAAAAACACAGACAAACAGGAAAATACATGAATGCATTCTGTACATACAAACACCAAACATTCACCTACATTCAAAACAGTGGGGTCTCTACATTAGGAGCTGATAGGCCTCGGGCCCCAACAGCTGGGGCCAGTGGTTAGATTCTTTAAAATATGCATTGTCACAAAGCACATATTTATTTCAAGTATTTACTCTGGCATAAAAACACGCTATATAGAATCAAAGCTGCTGGAACATTCTGTTTTATGGTAAATTGCATATTATGAGTAAACTTGTAAATGAACTAAAACATGCACACAGACCTTTTAAAATAAAATATGAGACCATTATGGTGCACTCGACCTTCTGTATATTGATTTGTGTTAATTTCTTGTAACATTTTTTAAAAAAACTCCTCATTCCCAAAACGTTTGCTTGACACTGACCAATTACGATCCCATTAGCATTCATATCGTAATAGCTGTGTGCATTCTCCATGAGAGAAACTTTGAAAAGGATTAAAAGTTTGAAACAAAACGCCGGAGGTTAAACGCTATTACTATGATTTAAATGTCAATAAAATTATTAATGGGCAGCCAGACCTCGGCAGGAAAGTCGCCGACTCATGTTTTTTAAATGACTCAGTCATGCATCATTTCTGCGTCGGCTAAACTTGATGAGTCATTGTGACGTTGAGTCACGCTGCTGATTGGCTGTGTTGTGGTTAATTCATGTCACTGTATCATGTCACTGCCACAACATCACTGTAGGATGTTGTTCTTGATGCGCTGTGAATGATTTACCTTGTAGTTCCTCGCTGTAATTGCACAATATTTAGTTTGTGATTAGCTTTGTTTCTTGCATGTTTCTTTATCCGACTGCTGTGAGATTGTATTTATTCCGTCAGGCCAATCGCTGTGAACGTTTTCAAAGCAGTTTTTAAAATAGATATGAAATAACTAGGGCTGTTTGTACATGCCTTCATATTGGGCAAATTATTAATCGTGCCCGTCTAGAAATAAGACAGAGATTTCCGATGTTGTCAGCAACAGTACCGTTTTGTAAGAAGGAAGAAAGTATTAATTTAAACCTTCACTCAATGATACATTTAAAAATGTCACGCTCAGAGAACAAACAGCAGCATGACAGAGAGCGTTCATGTTTCGAACATTATTCCAGAGAATAATCAGACAGGCCCTTGTATCCTAACTGAAAATTATCTGCAGATAACAGTGTGCGCTGTTCCTCATCATAGACTTAATGAGAGCAAAATTATTCATCACTGTCTGGCAATTAACCCCAATCTCTTTTGTTTCTTTTAAAGTGAGTCTTAAATTAGCGATAACAAAAAGGAGCAGCCATAGATAACAGAACCACCATCTAATAACTCCAGTGTGATTAGCAAAAGAGCTAAGAAAATACTAATTAATGTGGTGGAATACAAAATTATTTGTTGACAATGTAAGATACAATCGACAAAAAGCCATTTAAAAAGTGACGCTGTTGTAATCAATCCTCATTCACAGTTTCACGAGGCTCAACACAAGCCAAATGGCTTGTGGATTTTTATTAAGGAGCATCCAAACATTTACAGATCTCTAATTCTGACAGCTTGGTCTCCACATTTAGCTCAAACCCATGTTCTTCATTAAGGTTCTAGAATTAAAAATTAAAACATAAAAATAAATAAAACAATTAAGTTTGAAATGATGCGTGTTGCCATAGAAACATGTTATTTCTGAGTATATGAATAACTCAGAGAATCTTCTATTTTCTTGTTGGAATTACTGTAATTCCAATATGACATGAATGTAAGTCTGATGAGTGATGGATTCTAAGATTCACTTACAGCTTTGCATGGTAAAACTACTTGGCCCACAACTACTTAAACTACCTGTGGGCCATATTCTCTGTGTTCATCTGAAATTTCACTGGGTTTTTGGTAGTTTTGTCCAGCAGTTCCTTTGACTTCAACATGGTTTCTCTGATTTCTGGAGTTACCCTTGAAGATGAACCACCAACTTTAGCCTTTATAAGCTCTTCATCCTTCATTCTGACCTCCTCAGATAAATGTTCTGTCTGTCTCTCTTCTTCTCCTTCTGGCAGAGCTTCAGTTGTTGATTGATGTTACCTTAAGACCTCCAGCTCATGGGACAGAGCTTGTTCCCTCTCGGCTAGCACCTGCAGGTTCCTCTGGAGTTCCTGATGGTTGGCTTGGGCAGCCAGAGAGACATCCACCTGCCTTTGGAGTTCCACCACAACTCCTCGAAGTTTAACTGACTCTCCACCCAACTGCTGTACCCAGTCAAGGAGCTCCTGCTGCTTTAATTCTGACTGGTCCAGCTCCACGTGAAGTTCATCTACACCAGTGAGAAGTAATTTAGTATGCTGAAGTTTTGCATTGCCATGTCAGGTTAAAAGCCAGGACCAAAGTCTGGACCACCAGGAAACTCATGAGCCACCTAAAAGTCAGAGAAAGAATGAAGTAATAAGGAGATTTATAGTTCAAAGGTGCATTACGTAATTCCAAACATCAATCAAGTTTTTCAGAGATCGACAGCCAAATTAACACACACCTTCCTCTGTTGCTCCGCCATCAAAATAACAAATGCGCTATACAACACAGGTAACAAACAGCTGGTGCACACGGTCCCAATTGCTGATTGGTTATGAGAGTGTTATCGTGTAGTGCTGATTGGTCTGATTCACATTGTTTTTCTCTATTTACACAACCAGGGCAATGTGCAAACACACACACACAGAACAGACATTTAGGAAATATATATAAAAAATGTTTGCTTTGGCATTGATTTTAAATGTTCATCTACGTTTGCGCCTTTGTTTAAATCGTGAGACAAACACTGCCACCTGCTGGATATGAACTAGTGGTGCACGTTTTTGTGATTCAGTATGATGGATTAAAATGTGTTAACATCGTTTATTCTCATTTAAACACTGCATGTAAAAAATGGTCAGCTTCTGTTTGACCTGCAGTGGGTGTGATGGTACCTGTGATTAGATGCTGGTCAGACTTGGTGGTTTCCATACGCGAGTAGGAGAGCTGCTCATAACCAGTGTCTTCCTGGGGCACAATTTTAAAACTTTTACATAAATGAATCAACAGAAATCAACCTATTCAGATTCTTCATATTCGCAAACACATGCACACACACAATTTTTAAATAAATATTCTCTGTGACGTGATTGCATGTGTATCTGTGTGTGTGTGTGTGTGTGTGTGTGTGTGTGTTCATCACCGTTGACATTATATCTTTTGAAATCCAGTGGCCAAAAATGGGCCGTGCTGAGTCAAGGTTTTCACCCCTGAATGCCACATCAAACCCTTCACACCATTGAGCTATTAGAGGTAATTAATGATGTCCACACTAAAATGGGATTTTAGAAATCGACTCCTGGGATTATACCAGTCACTACAGAAAAAGACCGGTGCCACGTCTGACTCTGCAAAAAAAACCTGTTACCTTAAGTCCTCTGGGAACTTTCTTTCCAAATCTAAAAAGTGACTCGATTCATTCAGGTGCGCAAATTCATCACGAGGTGCCACCCTTATTGAAGAAACCTCAACATCGCTCCTTAATTAACAAATGTGTTTTTTATGAAACCTTAATTTCTTTTCTCCCTTACATGCAAACAAACACCATGCAGTGGTCTGTTAAGAAGCCAGAATTTTATAGAATTATAACAGAATAATTAAAAATCATGGGGCCAGGCAGTCGATTAAAATGAGGAAACCCAGCAGAACACTGAATTTTATGGACTGATTTCCCTTCAGTAAAACTTTCAGTGTTTATTAAAACAAGCTGTTTTAAAGAAGCAGAAGCTGTTTTAGAAGAAGCAAAACTCAGTGAGGGAAGCGATCTCTGTATTGTTTCTGATGTACGACACTATACCTGGAAACAGCAGTGGTTTCTCCATATATGGTTCAGACAGCTGAACAAATGTGTCATCAGGGTAAACCTATTCTGGGTGTGTATTTTCACATGATTATTTTGGTTATCATGTGGTACCCATTTCACATGGTTAAAACTAGTATAACCAAACGGGTTGAAATACGTTTGCAGTGTACCGTAATATTTGTGTGTTACCTGGTGACTCTTTGGTTCACGAAACACTGCAGCGTGTCAGCCCATCTGTAGGGCACCAGTGAGTAACAGATAAACGTTCTGCCTTTGCCCAGAGACGTCGAGCTGAGAGTGAGGAAGACACAGAGATAACGATCTTTCACCGTAACTTTCCACTCAGGAATGCGTGTCAAGGACGCCTCCGAAATCACAGCCTATACAAACACTTAAGTGCCACTGCATTAAATTTACATTTAGTTATTCAGCAGATGCTTTTACCCAAATGAGACACATGACAAGCAATTTAGCATTAGATAACAACATATCAAACCAAGTGGAAGTTTTTGCAAAACCGCAAACAAGAAAAACAATGCTAAACCTTTTCTCAGAAAGGTACGTCAGCTGTCATGGTGATTATAAGTGAGTGTATAAAGTCACTTTATACTAAAAACCTTTTTATGTTAACTGTTATGGTAACGTTTTTATGTGGAACTTGCTCTTGCTTTGTGAAGTAACACCTGTTTTTACACATTTAACCACACGAAATATAACCAATTTCTATAACCAGTAACATGATTACAGTCACGCGAAATCTGGAGTAAACCAGACTTGTCAGACTTCAGTTCTCAATGGCAGCAGGGTACAACTGAGGCGCCCTTGAGCAGGGCACCTTATCCCCAAATGCTCCCAGGGTGCCACAGTGGATGGCTGCCCTCTGCTTGGGTGTGTGTGTTCACTGCTCACCACTTCTATTGTGTGGGCACTAACTTGGATGGGTTAAACACAGAGGACAAATTCCAAGTACTCAGCCTTTCTGTGGCATTACTTAGTATCAAGACAATACCAGACTCAGGACAATATCAGTCAGCTGTCATGCGGAAGTGGCATTTAAAAAGTCGCTTGGGTCATAGTATCTTTGTTTGGTTACATGTGGAAGAACTTGGTCAATCACATCCCTGAAATCTATTGTATTTTTTTGAAAAACCAGAACTGCATTGAGCAGATAGTGAGGTTTAAACAAAAGCCTTGTGTGTATACAAGCCATCTGCTACAAGCCATCTGAAACTACAAATGTGTGTTAGAATTGATTGAGACAGGCCTGAATTACCTAAAGCAGATTTAACAATGCAGATTCCATCATTTGCTTCCAGAAAATCACTGAAATAGCCCCGGAAGTTATTTCTGAAACCCAGAAATGTTGTTTTCTCCTTCTGGTCAAACTGAATAAAACAATAACACAACACTGGAGACAAACGACTTAAAAACAAGCAGCTTCAGAGAATGCATGGATAGATGAACAGATGTATGCAAGTCTTTACAAACTATTTTTTATATACTTTATATGAAAGAGCTGGACCTGAAAGTGACTTAAAATCTGTAAACAGGAGCCCAGTATACAATATCAGAGTGTGCATAGCTCAAATCTAAGAAGCGGAATAYTTTGGTATATATATATATATATATATATACATATATATATTAGTAMATTAAAAATTAAATTAAAAAGTTAATTTAAAAGTCATTTTAAGACAAACAATAAAAGAGCTTACGGTTTATAATTAGTATACTCGTATTCTACAGCAGTATTGAAGAAGCAGTAACTTCCCATTACTAAGAAACTTATAACACAGTAACCACTTAAAGCTAAATTAAAACCACACAGCATGGTCCAATAAACCCACTTCTCTAATCTGTTTTTAACAGCTGCTTAAACAGATTAGATTTAGATTCTGAGAAAGTGATCACTAATATTAAATGCTGGAACTGAAATTCTACCAAACTACATATTTATATAAACATATAAAAACGTTTTCAAAAAAATGTGAGGATGTCACTGCATTAGGAAACACAATGAGGAACGTAGCAAGCAATTTAGACTTACAGTAGATGACAAAACCTTCTTCCAAAAACGTTTACAAGCATTTTTTGTGTAGTCTGATCCCTAAAGTTCATACAGGTGTAGTTCATCACACCTACAGACATGGTGCGCTATTGTTTGACAGCCTAAATAAATCGAAATACCATCTGTCTTTATTGAAATTGTTACCGTAGAAAAGCAAGCCTGTGTTTTGTACCTGTTACATTTGGTACTTATTAGGCTGTTTCATTTTAAATTCATCTAATCAATGACATTCAACTTTTTAAAGATTTTAAGCTGTATCCAAAATGTCCAAACACTTTCTAGACCTCCTGTGTATTAAAAATGTATTAAACCTCATGACAGAATTAAGACAAATTACAAAGTCATCTCATAACAAACACTAGATAACGCATAAAACACTAGAGAGCACAACAACATCTGCTTGTAAAGTTTGTAACAGAAAGATGTTTGTGACAGTTGTCAAATAAAAACTAACAATCACAACGAACTGTATTCAAGTTAACAAGATATCAACAATCTGACAGGGCGAAGCATGGCATACTATTCTCAAATTATTCTCTATATAGACCGTTCCAAACTTAGCATGGCATGTATTATTTCTGTATATTTGTTTTATGATGATTAGTGTCCTCCAATGAATAAATTTTACTTAAGTGACTGAAAACATCCAAGCCACTTTCAGTCTACATTATTCGACTTCAGCCGTGCTGGTTTACAATCTTTGATTGACATTCATTTCCGCCAAACACCAGGAGGCGGGGCTGAAAGATGAAAGCTCTGCAGACTAAGAGTCACTATGGTTTGGAGGAGAAACTCATTTTGCTTAGAATAAGTAAAGCCACATTGTGTTCTAGTCAATGAAATTCAATTTTATTTATACAGCGCTTTTTACAATGTTATATTGCTTCAAAGCATCTTTACAAACGTTCAACACGATAAAAATGGTATTATTACAAATAATATGTGGGAGATGTATATTAATAAGACTAATTAGACATGCTAGATTTATGAATATAGGGTTGACTAAACCGATTAAACTACAAAATCATATTAAGCAAGAGATGTCGTTCCAGCTAACGTGAAGATAACAGTTTTGGGGACAGGGGTATAAGAGATTTGTTTAGTTAAGGTCGAGTTTACATGCATCAGGCTGCATGTAGAATCATATAAAAAACTGCTTCTGGTGTGTTTTCAATTCCCTGTGTGTGCGTTCAGGAAGTGAATCAGGAAGTGAAAACGGATCTTTCCCTTCTCTATAAATGACGGCACACACGTCAGTTCCAGAACTATCCTGTGAAGCCACTCAATACATTGAGAGCAGTAGATTAAAATAATGTGTTATTTTATATGTATATAATAAAGTGTTAAATCAGACTAATTTGACTTTGTTTAGATAGAAACGAGAAACGAGTTCTGGTCTTGTAAAAAGAAGTGCACAATGAACAACAAGAATCCAGGTAAGAACAAATTTTTAATCTCGTAACGTTTTATACAATTACATTTAAATAAGCTAATGATTTTAATTTTTTAAAGTGAGTGATTGAACTTTTTCTCATTTCTCATAAAGCAAAAACATCATAAATGTATTAATGGCCGAGCCGCTGCTCTCCGCACGACATCTACACAGCACACAGAAAAACCCGAGCTTGTCTAAGTGAAGGCTGCCTGTCGTTCAGTGGTTCTCTGCTACATGCATCATGTCTGATAGTCTGATAACTACTGGTTATGACTATGCCACCGAATATCCGGATGAGATGTGTCGGAAAGAAGAGGTGCTAAAAGTCGGATCTATTCTGATTCCCATCTTTTTCACACTAGTGGTTGTGTTGAGTTGTATCGGCAACATCCTGGTTCTCATCATCCTGGCGCTCTACGAGAACCTCAAATCCCTCACCAACATCTTCATCCTTAACTTAGCTGTGTCAGACCTGCTCTTCACTGTTGGACTTCCGTTCTGGGCTTCTTACTACATCTGGGGTTGGATATTCGGAGACATCGGCTGCAAAGCTGTGAAGTTTCTCTTCTATGCTGGATTTTACAGCAGTGTGTTTTTCTTAGCTCTGATGACGGTTCAGCGGTACATGGCGGTGGTTCACCCTCTCTCTGATTGGGAGAAATGCAGGGGCTTTTC
>JAZGTI010007565.1:0-18809 GCA_036877585.1 Botia kubotai | reverse complement strand
GTCTGGAGAACTTGTACTATCACTGGAGTCATGGTGAAAACATAGTGTCTAAATAGACGACAGTAAATTAGGATTTCCCCGCGTTGATAGTACAGCCATCGGCCGCGAGAAGTTCTTCAGAAGTTCCTTCAGAAGATGTTTGAGGGGACTGGTTGACGACACCGTCAACCAGCTTACGTTGAAATTTAAAGATTTGCTTTCATTTTCCTATGTGATAAAGAACATGTACAATTTGTTTCAATAAATTTGTATTAGTAATGTGGACTTTATTATCAATTTTTACTGCCTAGTTACTTTTCACCCACCCTGTATGTGAGGACAAGAGTGTATTGAACTTTGTGCTGTGTGCTAAATTCCTAACAGCAGGTGAGTGAGTGTGTTTACCTGTTTCTAAGGACAAGTTTCCCTGTGATCAGATCTATCAGATAAACCAGCAGGGCTGGTTCGCTGTGACCTCACATGCTTGAAGCACGTGTGCCTGTGTTGCCTTCCTCTCCATTTTACTGTTTGACGGTCCCTTCTTTGTAACATCTGTACCGCGATAATCGACCCAGCTAACAATTTTAGGTTGTAAGAACGTTTCTGTAATGTTTCCGTTACGTAAAACGTTGTTTACAAAGCTTTAGGAATGTTCAAAACATCCATGTTTTTTGGAACATTGTATTAATGTTAACGTTTGGTTATATAAACTCTATTCAACGTTTTTGATATAATAAATAAATAAATAAATAAATATATATATAATGCCAGGGAAATGTTCTAATAATGTTACGGCAAGAACGTTGTGAGAACTTTAAGATTAATAACGTTAACCTATGTTCTGAAAACATTCCCTGTTAGCTGGGGACAAGCTAAAAAAAACACTTCACATGTCTATTGTTTAATTTCACTTACCACCACGTTCATTTTGAAGTTATATATCACATCCAATCAGAGTTGGACAGAGTGCAGCATCCGACGCTTTCTCGTAACGGAGAGAAAATGGAAGATGGGCAGACAGTTAGCCACACCCCTTTCTAACTTCCTCCAACATCATTCGTTACTTCCTCTCTCTCTCGTTCATGCGAGTGTAGAGGCCCCTGACTCTGCTCACATCTGCCAATCCCCTTTTATGCCAACCTCATCAGCCTTTGTCTACAGTTCAAACTGTGTTAATGCCACTCTCTCACTTCCTCTCTCTCTCTGTGTCACACTGTGTTGTGTGTATCAGCACTGTAGCTCATTGTTTGACAGACTCCCTGTCTCTATATTTTTAGAAGGCCTGAGATCATAATGAGGTCTGTATTTCTATATGATGCAACGTTTGCATTTTGAGGAAACACAAATGAGAAGTGTTTTATGAGGCTGAGAAATGGTGTGTTGGTCAGATGTGATGAAGTTCTCAGTTATGTCTCCGTTAGTTGATAAGCGACTTTAAGGAGATGTTGAGAAGAGGCGTTCTGTTTTCTAGAACACCCTAGCAACCACCTAGCAATGCCCTAGAAACCACCACCAACAAACCGAGCGGCATCAAACCGAGCGACAACAAACACGAGCGACAACAAACGCGAGCGACAAACATTTAATTTCTCAGAAAACCAAAGAAAGGAAATCCTGTAACCACAACATAAACGTGTCGACCAATTAGAACACTCAGTTCCAGAGGTTGCCATGACAGCGCAGACTTCCTAAGCCTGCAATTAGGTTTTTGTGTGTTCATATACACCGCAATTACAAAACTACTGAAACGTACTCGTTATTTTAACGTATTCAAAACAAGTGTAATGAATATCTGCTCTGAACTCTGGAAGCCCTCCGACACACTCACGTCTTTTCTCAAAAATAAGAAATGAAATGTCACACTTATCTCCTCAGCTGTCCCCTTTCTCAACCCTACTTAGAACTCGTAGATTGGGTGTAGTCAACTTAACCCAGCTGGTATAAATAGACCATTGCTTTGTTCTTTTCCACATTCGAACACCTACATTCTGCCACAATACACAATAGAAGTTTTCCAGATTTCAACAAAGACCCAATAGTCCTTATATAACACAAAACTGGTGTGGCCGGTTGGCCTGACCGCCTCGTCCCTGTCACGTTCTCCGTGATGACCCCTGCAATCCCAAGATTCCTTGCTCCCAAACCACAGAATGCTAAAGTCGTCCACATTTGCTGTCACAACGCTACAGTGTTGTGAGGCGATGCCAAGGTATTGCTAAGCTAGGCATACCTCCGGATGGTTGCTAGGTGTCTTCCTATTGGTCAGTCAAAAGACGCTTTGAAACTAGGGTTAGGAGTTTTAAACCACTAATAATGATCACTTTGTGGGCCTTATCTACTACTAAGATTTTGAGCTTTTTGAAAGCGGTTGACTTTTTGGTCTCATCATGTTGGTCCACTAACCTTTCATACAGACAGCCTAAAAAAGTGTTATTCCCCCAAAGCCTTTTATTAACCGAGGCAGAATGGATCTGGACGAGCCCTGTCAGTCCAGCACTCCCCAGAATAATGAAGAGAACCGAGTTTTAACAAGACCTTTTATGGAGCGCCACTTATCCTTGAGAGCCTGTCCCTGCAGTTGACAGAATAGAGTGCCAATTACAGGCCAGCGTGGCTGCAATAGCGGATTTGTCAGTTGTCTTCGCAGTACAGGACAGATCCATCATTATGAAATAAAAAAATAATAACTAGCTATTAAACTACAGACATAAGACAAGCACACATAGCGTCTTTGTGTTCTGGTCTGGTAAAAATATTTATTTATGAAGTGCCCTGATATTTACACTGATTGCAGTTTTAAACTTCCCTTGTATGAAATAATATTTAGCGTTTTGTGCTTTAAGTCCGTGTTCGTTAAATTTGGGGCCATATGTATGCTAAAGTGTGTATGCACCTGAAAGTTGACAAATTTCACTTTTAGCTGATATACGCATTTAGTCTTGCTCTTCTGTGAAAATGGAACCGAAGAAATGATGACTCATCCTGCACTGCAAATTACGGCCAATCGGATACTCTTTAGAGAAAGCTCCTCCCACTAACGCCACCTGCCTCCAAATAACAATAGCTAGTAGCGAATCATGGTTCACGTTTGTAACATAAAACCTATTGTTCGAGAACACTTACAGGCCATGCAATAAATCTCAGCTTCCCGTTTCATTTCGTAAATTTGTCAGAAATGGAAACTGTATTCGTCAAGCAAATTCACAGGGTCTATAAAGACGTCTGACAGCTCCTTGACTCTTGTGAGTTTGTTTGTGAACTCCCAGTGGGAACTTCCTGATGACAGAAACATTAAATTGCTGTCAGCTTATTCCTTATAACTGATAACACACAGACGAGACTTTTTTACATAAATATCATAATTAGTGAAAAACACGACTAATGAGTGCATTTAAAAATCAAACAGCTCCTGATGGAAAAGGTGGAGGGGAAAGCATCTCTCCAGACGAGATCTTGAGTACGCCAATTTGCATGGAACGTGTGCCTGGGTTATTGTTTTTGTGGTAATTACCTGAGTGAGGCCTTCTAAGGTCTTCAGAGAACCTCTGCAGAAACTGGTCTGGAAAAAATGGCGGGAGAGACATAACGAATAAAACTGATAAAAAAAGACTGTCACGGCCTATTAGTTTCTCTTTATTTAATTGTATTTTTCGGTGTAAATTGTTTTAATTAACACCTTTTGTCGATTAGCACAAAACGTGTCCCACACTGTCTCTACCTCAAATTGTGCGGCTCGCTGAGGAAAACGTTTTCCATTATTTTTCCAAGCGATGAGATTTACAATCAAACTGAAAACGATTGCATACTGCCCACTTACCTGAACTATGGATAATCAGAATATCACAGAGCCTAAAAAAAGGTTTAGTCATTTTTCTTCCGCTGTACGTGGAAGGAAATAAACAAAATATGTGACAACATCATTTATCAAAAGAATAAATACAAGTAGAACTATAAAAAGATCTAGCGGTGAGCTCGTTTGACTTAAGTCACCCTGAACAGCCTCACAATTACCCAGAACACCTTGGGCCACCACATATAAGCACTTTTAAATCCATCCGAAACAGCCTTGACAGCATTCACAACACCCAAGCGCCGTTTTGCACATGCAAGCACCACTCACATTTTTATCAGCAAATGTTGAAAACTCGCTCTGTTATTATCAAATACACTGTAATACATAATGTAAGTCTGTCTAGGGAAAACAAGAAAAAGTCACAAATATTCCGCAGTATATTCTCACCAGCTGCAAACGTGTGAGCAAAGGATTCTGGGTAATATCTCAGAATAAGCATATTTGCAGACCTTTATCATCAGTAATTATGGAATAAATTGTGTTTGCTCACCGTATAGACCAACTCCACAATGGTCTGACTGCTAATGCGCCGCATTGTGTGTCATTTTCACGCGGTAAATGAGCAAAAAGCAGGAAGCAAAACATACCGCAGCTGTCGTGTAATTGGAGATAGACTGCCAGCCAAATTCAATCAAAATTCTTATTACCTTACTTCATGTTGCCTTATTATTCATGTAATTTTAAAATCTACGGTGTAAAAAAGCAATTTTGATAGAAAAAGTTTAGCATGCAAATTCCATTATAAACTGGTGCACATTTTGCACCATGTGTAACACTTACGAGCTGCTGGCAAACACTTAAAAGTTGTTTCCCCAGCAACCCATCTGGGCAGGTAGAGAACGAGAGAGTTACAGGCAGGATGTGAGTTGTGACCCGCAGAACCGAGTTCATTCATTCATTCATTCATTCATTTTTTTCTAAAGTACATTACAGCTGCGCATGAGGACCAACGTGCTGTACAAATCCAGTAAAAACATCAAAAACAAACAAGCATAATAACTCCATTGTTATTAGTGCTAGCATTGCTAACACACATGCTAGCCCAACTCTTTAAAAGCAACTGAAAAACATCTTAACATCAACTTTAAAACTACTTGGGCTTGCAAAATCAAAGGCTTGATCTCCTTTTAGCCTTAAAAATGTCCACCGGACAATACGAATCAACTTGTTGAGTTAGACCTACCCCTCTACATAAACTCCTACATTTGACCATCAAAACCAATCTGAGACGATGAAAAAAATCTCAACGCAACGCAGCGTAAAGTGGACAGAACAATTTATATCATCCAAAAAATTCCAGAGAAAGATTATATATGAAATAGATTCACCGCCTCACATCTCCCTGATGAATAAGCTGCGGTTTTGATTAATGACAATTCATCTGTTATACGCACACATAAAAGGCAGATTAATACGTCCTCTGCAGACAAAAGTCATTTTTCACTTTTCTAAGTTGGAAAAAAAACCGGCTGAGTCAAGCGTTCTGTCTGGCTTTTACTGTGGTGACATAATCTATGCGGCCGCAGCTGCAGTTACTGTAAACTTACTGGAGTTTATTACAGTACAGAATTACACGTTTACGCACTTGTGCTTTATTAGCGCTAGTTTGGAAATAGTAAAGTCATCAAAACTATGAGATGGAAATGATGGGGTTACAAAAACAAATCAAATTTAACTCTCTTATATTTTAGCTTCTTTAAAGTAGCCATGTGTGCAGGACAAATGCTTTTTTTACTCTGTGGTCCAACTGGTTAATAAAAAAAGTAAGGAAATTATGCAGACACAATGTATTTCTCTGTAAACCACATTTCATGCCTTCGAAAAATTTAAGGAAATGACATCATTGACCATTCATGGAAATGACCGGATACAGTTTATAGCAAGTGACGACGTAGAAGCCGTGTTTAATGTGCTGCATACCGCCGTGTTGACCGAAGAGCCAATGAAACGCTTTTTCACATGATTGAATTGATTGAATCACTGAGAATTGATTGGCTATAGAAAAGTTCAAAGCTCACAGTTGACTCACCGTTGGAGGGGAGTGGTTAACGACTTGACTCCGCCCATGCCACCAGACTGACATCATCAGAGAGGGTCGGCCGTTCCAGAGGGGAAGTACATTTTCAGATTTTGATTAATGGTTACAAAGACAGCAATAAAAAAAATAAGAAGAAAATTACATATGATTTTCAGAGAGATTCTGAATGTAAACCAATAAATCAATTGCAGAAAAAGCACAATATTGGGTTATATATAACACACTGTGTCTGCTCTCTACTCCAAAAATTGTCTTTGGCAGATAGATGGACATGGATACACAACAGGGATTTTCAGGCATAATTTGATCGAATTTACCCTACAGCAAAACAATGTTTCACTAAGTTGGCTGGATGTTGATCCAAATGAAAGCAGAGACCGTTTAGATGGTGTACTTTTCCACTGGCGTGAGAACACGCGTGTTGATTGAGTTTGTTTGTGTGAGCGAGTGTGTGTGTGGGGGGGTGCTTGTGCACAAAGACTCTTTATCATGTAACAGATTACAAAATAGAAGCTCAAATGAGGGCTTGGTTTTTTGTTTTGTTTGTGTGTGTATACCATGTGTCAAACTTTTCAATGCTGTCATGCTGTCGGAACTCAAAAGGGGACAGTGAACAGATGGGGGGNAGAACATTGATACCATCTTATCTACAGGCGTGTTTTTATCTGTTACTTTTGCTATTGTTTACTTTAAAAGCGCCGTGTCTCATAAAACAGCAAATATTCCTCAGGAGTTTCCACCTGATTAGCGATCAGCTTTTTTTAACCGC
Source organism: Botia kubotai (assembly GCA_036877585.1). Taxonomy (NCBI): domain Eukaryota; kingdom Metazoa; phylum Chordata; class Actinopteri; order Cypriniformes; family Botiidae; genus Botia; species Botia kubotai. The sequence goes on along the minus strand of JAZGTI010007565.1, from coordinate 12,170 downwards.
GCGTCCTCGAGGATTACAAAAACAGAGCAGGATGTAACAAGATCTGGCAATTAGCAGCAGGATGTCGCCTATATTTTTGCGCTCAGAACGACACAGACATCCAGTCAAATATAGAGTCTGTACTGTATGCTGATCTATGTCTATTTTACATCTGGAATTTTGAATATTTTTCATGCAAAAACATTTATGTTTTGGAAGGACGTAAAACGTGACTGCCTGATTGGCTGATCGCAGCTTCCTGCAGACCATTTTGGGTATAATAAGCAATACAACAAAGCAGTGTCCCTGGCAGACAATTTCCTACATAGTTTCACACCTCTTGCATCAACAGTCTCTTTCTTCAACTCGAATCAATATCTAATGTTAATATATTTGTACTTATTTGGAAAGAAGCCATACGATAACAGCACTGCGTACAGTCACATCATCAAATTATCATCTTCAGGGTGATACGATATAAGAGCCCTCTACTTAACATATATGGATCGGCTGACTGTACATTATTCTGTAAATGGAAAGCAGGTGGAAGACTACGCGGAAAACGGCACAATAAAAACACGCAGCGTGAAAACCTGCTTTTTGATATCCGTCTGCCGCTTGACATAATTACCATTTTTATGTGCGTAACTTTGCTGAAACGTTTGTGTGATCCTGTTTCGCTAATCCGGACGGGCTTTCTGCCATTAAGATACCAGAGCAAAACAAGAAGAAAAGCTACAAAATAAGAAATTCCCCAGGTGAAAAACCACATCTCCCGCAACATGAAGCTAATCGCTGCTGGTTTCTTTCCAAATATCATCTAAGCCATAATCTTTAAAGAAAACAGATTTGGTCGCTCAGATTTCTGCCAGGATGCAGAGATTTCCCTCTGCACCGAAATATCATGGAACAGTCGCCTGGAAAGCTAAGACCGCAGACCCCCGTCTGACGTTTCCACCGTTGGGCACCTGTGAGGCAGGCAGCACTAAGCAGGGTGGAGAGAGGCAGGGTAACTATGGCAACAACGAACAACTTCACGTTCCACAGACATAGCGACTGTCTGAGGCGCTTGACACGTCTGGTGATCCGGTCAAAAGGGCAAGTGGATTGTGGGCACAAAGAAGAAAGGGACGAGATGGTCCCACCTCAAGCCAGGTGTCTGAACAGTTGTTTCCGGGTTAGCGGCGTTGGACGTCTGCTCAAAGTCACGACGGCGCCGATGCGAAGGGTCACGGTCAGGGCTCGACGGGCGCGCGGGTGAATGGAGGCATCGAGGAGCGTCAGGGGAAGAGGGAGGGTGATGTAGTGTTTGCTCTTGTGCCAAACAGCAGCAATAAAACTGGAAAAATTAGAGCTGCTGTGGACAATGGGCTATAGACCACCTTTGATTTACAATTAAACAAGCTGTTACGCCAGCGCGCTGAAACACAGTTTTTGGCATCTCTCCCAATTTGTAATTTGCTGTCCACTCTTGATAAACCGGCTTAGTTGCAAGAATACAGCCAAGTAAACAAAAAGTACGAAGAATTAGAAAAGGGACAGTTCAACCAAAAATGAAAATCCTTTGAATTGTTTACTTTATCATTATCCTCACGCTATTAAACCTGGACGGCTTGCCTTCTTCTAAGGAACACAAAAGACACTCTGCAGAATGTCTACGCTGCTGTTTTAGAATTTCCCGCAAGTTCTATGAACTTTTTTGTGCTACTTTATGGTGCTTTTTGTCATTTTTGGAGCTGGACAGCTTCAGTCACTAGAGTAAATGCTTTTGTTGCAGGGAAGAGAGCCAAGTGAACATTCTGCCAAACATCTCCTTTTGGGCTCCACAGAAAAAAGAAAATCATGCATTTGGAATGACATGAGGGCGAGTAAATGATGACAGAATCCTCATTTTTGGTTCAACTATTCCTGTAAATTTTATTTCCAGCCGATAATCTGGTCTTAAACCAATTAAACATTCACTCTTGGTCTCGTTCCCTTGCACACTTCACAACTCCAACTAATAACACACAAATGTGTTTAAAAACACAAATGTGTGTCACTGAATTGAAATGTTGTTGTTGTTGTTGTTGTTGTTGTTGTTGACGCCTTCCGCAGACTCGAGGATTCCTGATTTTTATCTCTGTTCCCACATTCAAGACTTCCTCTTGGGACAAAGCGTCAAGCTTTCCAGGAATCCCAGGAGAAGTCACGCATGCCATCAGGGAAAACCATTGAGTTCAGGATGAATTACAGCATGTAAAATACCTTGTCTTTTAAAAAGCTACATTACATAACACTGATGTTTTTCTCAGATTTTTGACAAGCACGTGAAATTAAAACAGACCACAATCGACAGGAAACTACAGACAAGAGTACATTGCAATTACATAATGTCTTTGTATTAAAAAATGACCTCATGTACATGGTCTTGATTACCATAATCACAAATCTCAGATTCACCTTTTAAAACAATCGGGCAACCGTATTTAAACGTGCTTAAAATGGACCTAAACTAGTTATAGGTGCTTAAAAAATTATATACACCAAATGAGAAACAAATGACATTTATTGAAATCGGACCATCATTATAAAAAAAACATTATTGGACAAATTGAAATGTAAAAGCAAACAAAAACTTTTACAAAGAATTTAATTCAGGGGAAAAAGTCTTTATTAAACGATCAACAGAACCGTGAACCAAGTAAGTCAGTTTCAGCTGGTCAGAACAGCAGTCGACTGAAATTAAACCAGCTCACCCCTGAGTTCAAACGGTAGGTCGCAGTCTCTTTTGCGCCTGTACGCTACAGAATCATAAACTCCAGCTGATACACCCAGATCAGTTTTACTGTAAACTCGGCCCTGTTGGACAAAAAGCAGAACGAATGTCAACGCTAAACAAAGGAGAAATGGAAAACTGGCAGAATGGATTACATTGTACTATCGCATCGCTGTTCTGTAATACGCATCTATTGGGCTTCTCTTATAATGAGCTTGTGTATATCATGTATCCTTTGAATGAAGACCAAGATTTGGTGCATATTTGGATGAAATGTACAGCTCACTTGAAGGATCCATTTAGCGATCACACAAGTGGACAGTAAATGTTGCCATAAAACAGATCCAGCTGGTTGTTGGTTCACGCCCACCTCATAGTGGCTGGAGAGAGGCGTTCGTTGATCACTGCGGACACCAGGGGGCAGCAGCGAGTAGCCCTGCAGTTCCTCATGCCCGCCCCAACCTCTCACCTCCTCATACTCATGAGCCACAGGGCTTGTGTTGCGTCTGCCATCTGGAGGGAAGCAAACTCAGCACATGAATGCTTTTGTTTCGCACCCTTAGTTTTCTTAAATATATTTAAATACTCTTATTACATGGTGGCAAAAGAGTTATTTAAAGTACAACACTTCTCCTGTCAAACAATTAATTACAGAGAGGGAAAAAAATCTATATAGTTTTATACACGTTACGAATGTACAACATATGTATAACACATGCATGTGCATGCGAATCTCACCGTGATACTCAGGGCCCTCAGCATGAGGGTATAGGACGGGGTTGTAGGCCTCGGTCGGGTAATAATAATGAGAACCGTCCTGCTATTAACACACAGGCACAACAAAACATATCATTCAACCGTCCCAGCTAACAGGGAACATTCTCAGAACATTGGATAACGTTCTCTAAAAAGTTTTACTCATAGTTTTATGAGTATAACTCGCAGTTATCAAAAAACGTTCTTGCGGTACGGTTAGAAAAATGTTATACGTTCTATATCATATATCAAAAATGGTATATCAAAAATCATATACCGCTAACTGCTGGTGGAGTAGTTAGTGGAAGGTTTTAAAAACATTACAGAATTAAAAATGTCTGAATGATGTTCTTATAACCAAACAATAACGGTAATACAACGTTTCAAAAAACCCTAGAAAGTTTCTAAAACTTTTGTAATGTTTTTGTTACTTAATGGAAACGTTACGAAACATTCTTACAAAATAAAATTGCTAGCTGGGAATAACACCCGTTGCCTCTGAATTCTGGCGATCTGTTCCTGACAAGATAGCAAAATGACTCTTCTCGACTCAATTTCTACCATGTATATATTTTTTTCTGACTGTTTCACTCGTACGGCTCTTTCCAGCAGAGGTCTGTGTAAAAATTCATGGGAAGCCTGAGGAGGCAGAGCGAGTGTCCAGTGATATACCCGTCCAAAGCTCTCGTAGACGCTGCTGTCAGGTTCTGAGCTGCTGTCGATGAGGAGCGTACGCTGTGCCGAGGCGTTGATAAGCTCTCTGCTCGCATAGCGGCTTGAGCTGCTCGCCGCGGACCTGCGAAAACACACTTTTCATTCCGTGCACATCGCAACTGTGAGTTACAGAAGAGAGAAACTTCTACAGGCACGGAGGATTTCCCTGGGAGAGGTCGATACATACAGACATTTAAAAAATTAACGAGGAAGTTTAGACGCTTTAAAGCCAACGCAAATTCGCAATTGACCCCACTTGCTTTCGTAATACTCACCGTGCAGGATTTATCAGTGCACCTTATTATAAAAAACAAAGAAAAGATTTTCTGTAAAATGTAACATGCTCCGCCTCCAAAACGACTTGCCATCTTTTGATGACCTCACCTAGGCCTCACGTGCTATTGGACAATGCTAACCAACAGCCATCGGAATCTCACGTTCAGAAACACCTACGGCGTTTTTCCCAATTCACTAAGTTTGCAAAGGACAAAATCGCTTCCTCTCTCTGTCCCCTGCTATATATGTATTTAATATATTTTATTGATTTAGCTGAAGGCCCTGATTGTTTGATGGTCTACTGAAAGCCTCTGCCGTTCTGCAGCTCGTGGTTGTCACCTGTAGGCTGCTTAAATAAGCACTGCTGCTTTTGGAGTGTATTTATGGAGACGCAGGCTCAGCAGTGTTTCTGTATCATCATGAGGGCTCTGTAGCCACCAGAACCTCATTCACACAGACAGTTGTTCTGCGTGGCTTTTGTCAGATTGCTCTCAGCCACCACAGCGTTTCTGATGTTGCTTGCTAGCGCAAGCATCGCTGTTACTAATGCTCATACATCATACTTTGGGATTCTGGACAATAAAACAGGCCAAAAAACATAACCGGAATATTTTAGACAATAAAACAGGCCAAGAAGTCACGACCAGAATATCAGGGACTCTTATGTCCTAGCAACCACTTAGAACACTCTAACAACCACCTAGAAATACCATAGCAACCACCTAGCAATGCCCTAGCAACCACTCAGAACACTGTATAAACCACCCATTAATGCCCTAGCAACCACCTAGCAATGCCCTAGCAACCACTTAGAACACTGTATCAACCACCCATTAATGCCCTAGCAACCACCTAGCAATGCCCTCTCTAGCAATAACCCAGAAAACCATAATCAACCACCTACTTCTGCCCTAGCAACCACCCAAAACACCATAACAACCACTTAGCATGCTAAGACGGTCACCCATAACACCTTAGGGTCAAGGCAGCAAATTTCGCGAATCAATGTCAAATACTTGCAACACAGCTTTGAATCAAAACACATGAACTCACCTCTCACTTTTGGTATCTTGTGAAATGCTCTTGGTATCCGCTGTATGGGAAACAGAGATGTATAGAGATGTGGAGCATTACAGGCGCGGGACACATGAAGGAGAGTATGAGGACATACAAAAGAAAGCCAGTATGTCAAACAGAAAAGACGACTTGTTTGTTTGTGTACTGAATGTTCATTACACACACCCGGTTCAATTACTGCTCCATCCCTACAAATTGTGTTGTGACAGTAGCTTTAATAAACTGATAAAAAGGAGGCGTCAGAATCGAAAAAGAGAGGGAGACAGGTTCATGAACAGAGAGGGGAGAGAGAGACAGAGAGAGAAGGAGACACGACACCTGACAGTTTGAGCGAAGGGGCGAGTCGAAACAGACAGATGGGGTGAGCGAGAGAGAGAGAGACAGACAGACAACGAAAGGGAAAAGGGGCGAGATAAGGCAAAAGATGAAGGGAAGAAGTGACAGCTGCCGGGAAAAGAAGAGATGAAGGGTGGCACAGAGAGAGAGAGAGATAAGAGGGGGAGAGGCAGACGGATTTAAAAGCGAGAACTCGTATTAGAATTCAGACAGTTCATCTGCGCGCTGTCGCCGTGAGGAGACCGGTCGAGGACAAGCTGTCTAACAGCTCACAGACGAACCAGTGACAGAGTCTCGCTGACTGTTACCTTTCAAGCTCCGCCCTCTTCTCCATCTAGCGAATAGGAAGCAGCCTAACACATTGAGCAAAATCAGGACGCCGCCCACTGCCAGTATGACCACAACATATGTGGGGGGACCAGGACCTGCTGGAGAAAAGTTCTTGAATAAAAGTCCAACAGACTGTGTTTTACAAGCTCTTGTTAATGGAGACATACATTGTCCATAAAAACATTATCATAACTTTAGATAATAAATATCATATGACCCACATGCCATGTGTTTAGGTTTAATAGGCAGAGAGGCAAATATGATACAGTAATATAAAGTTATAAAGTCGTATTATTGTCAGAAATCTAATAACACATCTCTTCTCAATAAATGGTACAGTTTGAGCCACAGTCTGTATAAGGAAGGAGATACACCCTAACCTCAGTTTAATACCTGGAGTTAGGGTGCACACTGTTACCGTATGTATTAAACCAACAACCCTGACAGCTGCCTCATCACGCACCACTAAACAAATGAACAAGACATTTGGACGCTTTCTGCTTGTCACACCGGGAACACGCACATAGGTAAGGTGACAAACTACATCTGTGATTATTTGGATAGGACACCTGTGTGAACTTCGGGGGTAACCGATTTCATACACCCACCCAAAATGAAACCGGCACCAGCTGTTTACAAATAACTTCAAAAATGAGTATGGGAAAAGATGTAGCATTTGTTATTTGCAGATGTCACTTTAATGTTTCCGATCGAATGTGATGCGGCCGCCTACATTTCAAAGAGGTTTTTAATTGTCAAAAACTCGTTGAGGCCTCTGAACGCCTCTTACGAATTCACATATTCACACAAACGTAATGTTGAAAGTAAGACGTCTGGTGTTGGATTTGCAAAACTGTGTGACGCTGTCTCGTTGAATTTGTACTACTATGTGTCAGTGTTCTGTGGAAGAAAGGCTGTGATTGGTGGAGACACGCTTTAGCCACGCCCCCCGCCGCATGAAAATGGCTGCGATGCTGTATAAACTAGTTTATACACAAACACAAGCGACAGTGATAAATCTCTCCCAGATAATCCCTCGCAGTGTATCATTCACGAATCAAACTGATGACATAGGAACTATCCCAGGAAATTGAAAACCCTAATGAATCTTTTTTAAACAAACCCAATCAAAATGCAAAGCAGCCTCGGGTGGACCTCATATTTGCTACAAGCTAATATCAGTTGATTCTGTTTCTCGAATCGAGGGTCAACACTGCCACTGTGTCCCAATAAACCGCACAGAGGTATTCAGGATTATAGCTTGTGCAAAACCACACCAGCAGGCGCAACACTGAGCCCCCAGGGCTTTAGGAAACTACACGAAACAGGCCGATAAAGGCCACTGAAACTAAAGTTTGAGTGGAGAAATTGATCTGAATTCTGGGGTGTCAGGCCTTTTCTACATTTGATAAATAGCAGCTGCAGTAAAGCCGGAGGAGGAAATGAGCAAATGCAGCACCTGCAAGAGTCGAGTCCTGGTCTGCTGGAGAGACACCAGCAACTAACTCCACATCTGAGGGAGAGAGAGAGAGAGAGAGAGAGATTATCAGATAACTCCACATCTGAGAGAGAGAGAGAGAGAGAGAGAGAGAGAGAGAGAGAGAGAGAGAGATCATCAGCTAACTCCACATTTGTACTGTGTTAGGCTGCTCTCACCAGGAGCCTATAATCAAAAAATCTCATTTATTTATTTTTCTCGTTCACGTTATTAAAAAAAATAAAAACAGTTTGCATTATTTAGCAGCATATAACACCAGCAGTATGTACAGGCTGTACAGTATACAGAGTCCATTAGTGTGCACAGAAAATACAGAGTGAATTTTATTGGATGTTCAAACTAATAACGCATTATGGAAAAAAATACATTATAGACTGTAGTCACAGTAGATTGTGTATTTAATTTACAAAAATTAAAAATTAGGCTGCGAGGGATGGAGGTGCGGGTGGTTGAGTGCATTCAGACCGAATGCAATGATTGGACGAACATTTTATGGTCCTGTGCCTTCCACAAAAGATATATATTTATATAAATATATTAAAACAACTTGCTAATATATTAAGAGTGATTGCTATCAGGATGTAAAGATACTTTCAACCAGCATAACAAAAAATGTTTCTGGAAAAAAATCGCCTACCGTGCCTTTAAATCACATCTTTAAACAAGTAACAATGCTTATCTTTTCTATTTAACTACTTTAGTCCCTGACAACTAAACTTACAAATCTGGAATGCTAAACATGCTAAACAGGGTTTCCGCGTGTTTAGTTTGGGACTTACTGTTAAAATGTGATAACCGGGTAAAATCACGTCTTGTACTAGCTGTTGATCATCTGTAAAATGGCTAAATCAATCGCTTCCATTATTGAACTCTGTCAGGACTAGATTTCGGTTGAATTTCTGTCAGCTGCATGTGAATAATTTGTTTTGCCAATGAAACGCTATGACATTACAACTGCAGAATTCATTATATTTGCGGAGGGAATACGGATTATCATCATTTATCATACGTCGCGGTTTTGTTTTTGTCTCTCTCGCTCTGTTTTTCCCTTTCTCTTTTTCTCACGCAAGGCACATAATGAAGGCTGAAATATTCATTCAGAAAACACACGGGTGTGCTGATTGGTGTAGACGTTCGTCTTATTTGCATGAGGCTCAGTCGCGATCTTTGCCTCACAAATGAGACGTGATTGGTCGGATTGATGAATGGCTCATCAAATCAGTGGAGAGCAAAGCCTGTATCTAAACCTGCGAGGCAAACCCGCACGGTGGGAACACAAATGATTATAATTCAGTTTATGTGCTTGGCAAGACTCAAGGCGATTCTTAACTAAGGACAGAGGAGAAGAAACTGCAGCCAAAACGGTACTGAAACGGTTATTTATCATAACCTACATAATGTATAGATAAGTAAACCAAAAACGGTATAAGAACTGTGAAATGTATTAACATGACCACGACTCTATTTAAAGAGATATGCAGCCCGTTTTAGGGTCACGACCCAGCAGATAAGCAGCACTGCTTTGTAAAACAGACTTAAGCGAGTAAACTTTACCATTGGTGCTGACGGTCAGTATTTTGTTGGCGTCTGCGTAGCTACTCTCTCCCATGGCATTGATCGCATTGACCGAGAAGTTATACACCGTTGAGGGGTTGAGTCCCGTGACTGTATACACAGTTGCTGTTGGGGGGTAAACATCCACATACATGTAGCTCACAGATCCCGCCCACTGATACCTGTCAGAAACACAGACGCTCGTGTTTGTCAGGCAATCATGTGGAGATGACATCGTCGCATGGGCTTGTAGATAAACACGGTCGCATTTATACATCAGTCTGCTGAAACGAGCGCAATTTTCAGCTGTTGTGACACGTCGGGGAGTTAAAACTAAACCTTGGCGCATACCGCGTGTTCTATATTGACACCTCACGGGGGAATAAATGACAACCACACCTGACACGGAAGTTCTGTGTCAAGCCACCGTCAAATCCAGGCATCCATTCCAGAGTTACGGAGTCATGGCTGACACGCACAAGCTTCAGTTCCGATGGAGGATCAGGGTGGTCTGAGGAAACAGTGGGAGAGAAAGACAGAAAGAGAGAGAGAGAGACAGAGAGAAATAGCTCAGTAAAACAAAAACATTCCCACTTGTTATTGCATAGCTGAAAGAATGTTAAAGCGACACTTCACCCAAAATCAAAATGTTGTCATCATTATGACTTTCTTTAGCAGATTTTTGGAAGAATATATGTCCAAATTATGTAAACAGCCATTATGTCCATAGGACGCCTACATGACCTCCAGACACCCTACAGTCCAGTTCCTCTGAAGTTATATGATAGCTTTGTGTTAGGAGCAGTCAGCAGTCTCTGTCAATATCCACTGATAATCTGCCTCTCCAAAGTTCAAAATATGGACAAGTGTCGATTCAGCACCACTAGTGCCAAATGCAATTGGTTCTCAAGTGTCAGGTGACCAAACATTATTAGCATGGCTTGTCGAATGGAATGTGATTTTCCAGCTAACAATTTTAGGTTGCAAGAATGTTTCCAAAAAAATTAAAAATTTTATTTTAAAAGTTCTAGGAATGCTTTTAAACATTGCATTAACATTGGTAAACATTGGTTAAACGCTGCAGTGGACCATATGAAGACTTTTGTCTCTATTTACATTTACATGCAAATTGCTTTGGATAAAAGCATCTGCCAAAATGCATAAGTGTAACGTAAATGTAACGTAATGTAAACAGTCAGTTGCATTCACCTTCATTATATGCTACAATATTATTTAAAAATTCATCTTTAGTTTTCCACAGCAAGAAGAAAGTGTTAACGGGTCTAAAACAACATTCAGGTGAGTAAACGACAACTAGATAGAAATAAACACAAAGCAATAAGGGCTTCGATAAACTTCACAATGAAGCTGTTTAATTATCTTCTTGTCTCTCTTGGAAGACAGGAGAGGCAAAGAGGTCAAGCCAAAATCACAAAACAGGGAGCAAAAATCTGCACTGTTCTATTCCCCAGCCGTCTGATGATAAGCAGCACATAAAATTTATCATCCCTGTGTCAGATTAATTATGAATATTCACAGCAGTAAAAACAGAGGAGGAGGTGTGGACAAAAAAATGGATATTGGATTGTATGTCAGGGCTTTTATGATAAACATTAAATGTGCCCGAGTCGATTCCACAAGCCTTGCCGGAGGGGAGAGAGAGATAGAGAGAGAGAGAGAGTGTTAGTAACAGCGGAAAAAACATTTAAGTTTACAACTAGTAGGAGAAAACGAAAGAAAAATTCCAGGTTAAATTTAAGTTACGTTTTATTACCGCATTAAAATGACGTCTATGGGGTAAATTCATACACCCCAGATAAGACACATACACCCACTATATACTCCAAGATACATATACCCACTATATACTCCAAGATACATATACCCACTATATACTCCAAGATACATATACCCACTATATACTCCAAGACACATATACCCACTATACACTCCAAGATACATATACCCACTATATACTCCAAGACACATACACCCACTATATACTCCAAGATAGATATACCCACTATATACTCCAAGATACATATACCCACTATATACTCCAAGAAACATATTCCCACTATATACTCCTTGCTTATATACTTTTACTGTAAGTGTGTTTCTGTACATGTAGATTGTTTGTTTTTCATAAACATTATAAGAAATGAGTTGAATTTATTCATGTTTTGTGGTTATCAAGAACAATTACAGTAACATTATTGGTATTACAAAGACAGACCGGTGCAGTTATTCTGGATTACAGTAAAAAACAGAAAGACTGATGGATCGATGCTATTGTTCTGTAATTTAGGCGATCAAGTACTCAAGAGCAGATGCTGATTACCACAACTGAATAATGAATGTCATCATTGGTGTTCAGGTAAAGAAAAACAATCTTATTTGAGTACAGAAAGCTTACTTAAGGCCCCGTTTATAATCTGTGCGCGTGTTTATGAGCTGATAATAACTCATCATCCGCGTGTGTTTGTTTTCATTAATTAGGCTGTGGCTTATTCATGCATTTATGATAATTCAGGCTCACTTTTCAACGGAGGTCAGCAGAAGGTGCCCTGACTGTTTGAGCAAAGATGACCAATTCAGTTTGAGTTTAAACCATTTCCTGTTTGTGCGTGTGTCTGTACGTACTGGTGCTCAGAAGCTGGATGTCCAGGGAATCTTGTCCCATGGTGTTGTGGGCGATGCAGGTGAAGATGGCGTAGTCGAGGGCCGCGCTCACGTTTACGACGGTCAGAACGCTGGTGTGGATGGCACCTTCTTTGGCTGTCTTCTCCTGGTACCTGCACGAGGTCACGGAAACATACAGGCACACATTCAAACTCTTGCAAAGACTTTCACGAACAACATTCTCTGAACGTTCTCTGAAACACGTGAAAC
>JAZGTI010007564.1:0-14761 GCA_036877585.1 Botia kubotai | reverse complement strand
CATTGTCAAATTTACGATTTTACTTTAAGAATTTTGGATTATACCAAAAACAAATGACTTTCTTTGTAGCCTTATTTCTCTGATGTTTAATATTAAGATAAAAGATTAAGATAAAAATATTTTATTATTTTTAAATATTTCTATTTTTTAAATACATAATATTTTACAAAGGACAGTCCTGATTGCATACAGGTAAAGGTTTTAAAATCATTTCCTAAACTAGAATTATTTTTGCGGCCCCCCTAGCGCCATCTGGTGGCCCCAGTTTGAGAACCACTGCTCTACTGCATGTCATAAAGGTACATGAGAAGTTTGAAGACAGTGCCACCTCGTGTTCATAAGATTATTTTTACCAAAACTTTCTCCATGTCATTGTATTCCCTGATTTATGTTGATATGCCAGTTGTCATTTGCCACCATTTTGGTTGACCCAGATTGAGGTTGACCTTTTAGGATGTGGGTTTGAAATTATCGTGGAATGTGCACTTGAGTAGTGTTTTTACAATTTTGACTACATACTTAAGTGGGCAAAGTGATGTACTTAACTTTCTTACTCTTGGATTAGTAATGTGTTTTCGTTGTTCATTCTGTGTGTGTTCTCATCTAAACTTCTGTTCATTGTGAGTTCAGTCTCGCATGTACTTCTCAACCTGTCTGTTTTTCACCTATGTTCTGTTTCTTCTGATTTTGTTCTTGTGCCTCTGCGCTTCAAGCGTCTTTAGGAGCTTTGCTCGAAATTTGGCTTCTATTATCTAGAGACCCTCATGACGTTATGAAGTTATCAAAATAATTTCACTAGGTCAAAGCAGATATAAGCCAATGAAATCTGTGTGTTTTGCCCATTTTAACTAATTGGCCAATATCTTCTAAAAAAAAATAATCTCCCAGCTTAACAAAACTTGGTGCATGTAGACATGAGGACATTTTGCGAATGCACATCAAATTTTGTCTATTTTTTCTTCACTACAACAGCAATTTAATAATAATGCCACAAACATATGCTTGATGAAGATGAAAATAAGTACACATTATGTCCAAAGATATTCTAAATTTTTTCTCAGTTCCAAAAGTAATTTCTTCAAAAAGGAGAATTGAGGGAAAATGAAACACTATACATAAAAACAAGATGTTTCTCCTCTGAATAATACACACTAAGTCACTGTTCATTGTCCTTTAATAAAGTCATCAGGTCAGCAGTAACAGCAGGCAAAATAAATACATATGGCAGTAGGAAAGAGTAAGAGTAAGTAAACCTTATTTTAACTAACAAATAAAATCATAAGCAGTCATTACCAGCATCATCATTACCATGACAACCACCATCTCTGCTGCATCATCAAGACATCATTAACATCACAACTAATATTTTCTGAACGTCTTTTTACTTTTAATCACAGAATGCTATTTGAATTATTGCATTATATACGCAATTCAAAGAAAATGTTTTGTAACAGTATGCAACGTGACGTGTGGGCGTACATTGTTTGTGTCTACATGCATAAGGGAGTTTTTTTGTTGTGTGCTCATTATAGTGTAACTGTGAAATTGAAGCTACTGGCCGAGAGTCAAGTCTGTCTTCCTTCACACGCTACTCTATTTCCATCGGTCTGCTTTGTGATAATTGTCCGGAAAATCGTCAACATCTTTCAGACAAGAAAGTGAGAATTTGAAAGGTCACAGATTCTCAACAGTATGTGCTATACAGACAAGATGTTTGTATGCTGATAGCAACCGAATGGCTAGTTTGTTAGAACTGGATGTAAACGGTAGACAACAAAATATGAAAATCTGATCACATAAACATCATTTGTATATATATCTTTACATTTTTACACTTTCTTTTAATATACAAATGGCAGTACATGCATCCATATACCTATTTTGTTTATTGTACATGAATTTGGACTTTTCTACAAGTTATCAAGATAAAAATAGCATTTGATTTTCTCAAACCTGTTACGCAAGATAAAGGTGGTATTTTAACTGGAATTGTGCATTTGGATATTGTCTTATCTTACAGCTGGCAGTTATGAAGTTAAGGCTGCTGAACGATTGGCCTATGCTGTTGTACTTTAGTTTCCAAGAAGGATAACTGTATTCATATTAACATTCATCATGGTATGGATGATGATGTCATTTGAGCAAAGTTATGATGAAAGAACATTCTATGGTTGTGCTGTTGTGCTGAGGATTCAAATTGTGATGTATTTTTCCCAACAAAGGTTGTGTTCGGTTATGTTCTTGTCGTCTGTAGTTTTTCTTTAAAAGCTAACAGTGATGTCACTACAAGTACAGAAATTATAGTACAGCATAAAATCAAGAAGCCTAGTGACTCCCCACCCCCGGTATAAACTCCACCTCCTTATAGTCTGTGAACTAATCAATCATTTAATGCCCAATCACAGGTCTGAGTTCAGTTTTTCTTGGCCAATAAGATTGCGCCGATCAATACAGCTCCAAGGACAACCACAGCTCCTCCAACCAGGAAAGGCTTTAAGCTTTCTAACATTTCACAACTGCTCCCTCCAGACTCTGCTGCCCCCTGTTGGTGTGAAGCTCCATCTTCTGCTGGCTTCTGGGGTTCGGGGGCTGCAGGTGGGGCTGGTTCAGCAGGGACAGGGTCTGGCTTTGGTGCTGCCTCCTTCTTTTCTGCTTTGGAGGCAGACTTCGGTTTAGCTTTTGCTTCCATGTGGGAGAGGAATCAGGAGGTGAAAGAATCCAGGAGGTGTGAGCTTCTTTTGGGACACAATTATAAAGAAGAGAGTGAATAAAAGATTTAGGTTCTAATTTGAACTAAACAGATAAATGTAAACACAACATATAAAAAGACGTTAAAGGAACAGTTTAATAATTTCATTGTGAAAAGCAGAATTCGAAACCAGCTTTAAAAACAGATTCTTTGAAGAATTTTCATGCAGTTCTTTTCATTACAACACTTTCTAGTGAATACAGTTGTCATGGGCCATGAAGGACAAACACCATGAAAGTGTCATTAAAGTAGAATGAATTTAAACTCATGTTTGTGTTATGTTAAGTTTTCTGAGGCTATGAAACCTCTATAAGATATTTGTGTAAAAGCAGTTGTTATTCTATGATAATATCCTCCTCTTTGCTATATCTCTGAAGTCTAGGTTTGCACAGATTGACAGAAAGACATTGTGGTCAGGAAACCACAGAATTTTAATTGTTCCATTCTTTTACATCCAGTCACCCAAGAAGAATGACGTCACAGGAAATCTTTACAGCATTCCGACTACCTTTGATCTTGATATGGGAATGATACGCTGTGTTTGTCTGTATCAGCATGCGTTAGTGGTTGCTTTTATAACAAGCATGTGAATATGTGTGTGTGTACACACATTTTCATCTTTTATTAAAAACTAACTTTAAGAGCACATGCGACAAAAGTAACAGCAACTGGTGAATTTAACACCTATCACACACAGTTAGAATGGCTGATCATGCGGCCAGCACACGAGTCATATGAAGGACTGCTACAGAGGGAATGTAATAAACACAATAATGCAGACAGCAGAACATGTACAAGCTGAAAACATGGAGTAAGAAGCAGTGTGGCAGGTAATGTGACGGATGTGACTGCTGCAGTGATCTGCAGGATTCACAGGCCACAGCATCACCTTCCTCTTGTACACAGAATCATGTGTGTTCAAAACAATAGTCAAAGATCAGACTCACCTTCTGTATGTGACCTTGTAATTGTGTTGTTTCTTCCTTTTATCAAAGAAGGGTGGAGACACAGAAAACGAGAAACAGAGATGATCTGAATGAGGCCCAAATGTGTCCTCAAGGAGAAACAGAATGAAAGGAAATGGAGTGATGGAGGACACAGGAGGAGGAAGGGAGGAGAGCCGCTGGGAAATACCACTTTATCTGTGAAGCAGGGGGAGCACTGCAGCTGCCCTGCATGTGTTCTTGTTCTCCTCAGGCTGCTCAATGCTGAGTATTGCTTTCAATTGATTTATTTGTCAGATTTTCATATTCTGGCTCATGGTCATATGACAATTATTCCTTTATCAAATTAGACGGTTCATAGGAGTACTAGGACAGGTTTCCAAATCAAGAATATTACAATTGTTTTACATTCCCAACAGCATTGTGTTGGCATCTATCTATCTATCTATCTATCTATCTATCTATCTATCTATCTATCTATCTATCTATCTATCTGTGTGTCTCTGTCCGTCCGTCCATCCATCCATCCATCCATCCATCCATCCATCCATCCATCTGATGGACGTCAGTGTCAGGCAATGCAACACGGTCTGTCGTTTGTATAGAAACGCTTATCGATTGATTGATAGTCAATGGGCACTCACTCCCGCAGATTTCAAAGCTTTACGAAACGCAGGAAGTGACGTAGCTCCGCGGCCCGCATACTATTTCGTTCCTCAGTGTTCACTAAGCCCCGCCCCTCAGCGTGCCCGCGGTTTCTAAGCAGCGGAACGTTGCATCGTCTTACGCCTGTAGCACAGCCTCGTATACAGCACCGGACAGACGACGTGAGGTACGCCAGCGGCGCAGACGGGAGGCAGGATCCGGGCTAAACCTGCGCAACTGGAATACAGAATCGCAACGGCGTTGCTCGTGTGGAAAAAGGATCTACGGCATAGCGAGCAATTTCACAGGGACCTGCTGCTGTTGCGGGCAGTGCGGGGACGGGATTTACGGCAGGATTTTACTCCGGGATAAGCAAATGTCACGCCCAAGCCTGGAATACAAACGCTAGTCTGTGCATGACGGAACATTTGTGCCTTTAAGGGAATATGGAGCGTCTAACGACGCGACGCGAGTTCGGAAAGGCGTAAAAATATCGATGACGTTGGGTGTCAATATAACGGAGGCGATCGATAGCGAATGATAGATCAACAGCGTTAAACGCGGCCGCACTCGTTCATATCAGCCGGTTTACAGTGAGCAGACAGGAGCAGGGCTGATCTGAGACCTTTGGCTGGGTCGAAACCGGTATTTGGATCGGTGCTGCGGTTCTGCAGAGGATGGGAGAGATCAGAAAGTGCATGCTGAAGAAGGTCTCAGGCAGACACGGTCATATTACAGGTACAGAGAGCCCGTACAGGGCTTATGAAAATTTACCACAGTAACCATATGCGAAAATTTACCACAGTAACCATATGCGTTCTTCCGAAACACACAGTTACTGCACTGAAAGAACCAGTGATTTCAACCGTGCTCGTGCCGTGCTGTTCGTTGAAGTATGTTCGGAGTGTAAACACGGGCTGTTTGGCCATTATACCGTGATATATACCAAGGTTTTTATTTACGTAATAACACATTACATACAAAATGTCACAATTACATAAAAAAGTTCTGACTGTGATATCAGTTGAAAACATCGTGGTATTATAATATATGCTATGGTACTGATTGGTGGTGGTTTTAAATGCTGCTCCGGTGTTTTTAAAAGAACAGTATGTTAATGTCATTACAACACACACACCAAGAAACATCATATTTACACGTGTCATGGTAAAACAAGGGCGGCTTTTTACTGAAGAGAGAAACTTCTTTAACTGTGGTGTTTTGCAGAGACTGGTGATCACTGTAAATTGATGGTAAATTTTGATTCATCGTCATCCCTCTTATATCCTCTGTAAATGACAGAAAGTTTTTTGATGGAGATTTTTTGTATGGCCTTAGGCATACAGGCACATGCCCAACTGTCTGCTGCATTGTTGTGAGGTAGAACATCAAAATTACCGCAAGTATTTAATGGAATAGCTGGTGTGTATCGGAAATGTGCATTTCCTGGCTGTGGATATGACTCTTGGTCAGGATTTCTGTGCTGCTATAAAACAGATCGTAATTCATAATCTAAAGCTTCTAATGGAGAAGCTGTGGTTTGGTCTTCAGGGCTGGATGTGGCTGATCAGTGACTGGGGGTCAGTAAATGCATGCTCACTGCATCCATTGGAAATGGGTGTTAATTCCTGTGCACCTTTATGCATTCAGATAAGCTGCTTTTGTTGTGTGTTAATGTTGTTGATGTGCCATTGATCTTGTTAACTTTTGACTTAACTTTTGAGCTGTGCATGCAGAAAGATCTTTGGTATTTCTTTTTACCTGACAATGCATCACACTACACAAGTTATGGGTTGTGATTGCAGTTTTAATTGGGTGTACCAAAACCAAAGACACTGTTAAACCTTCAAGCAAGGCTGCACAATATATCAAAATTAAAATATCACAAATGTGCATATTGCGATGGTTTGCAATAACTACACTATAATTAAGTTATGTGTTAATACTTAGAAAGTTATGTATAGTCAACGTGTTTAGGCTGATGCAGATAGCAGAAAGACCAGCACATGAATGGTTATTGGGATTTGTGTGCGTTTGTGTGCATGAGTAAAACATGGTTGTAGTGATGTTTTCTTTTCCCAGAAAGAATGTGAAACATGTATGTTGGTTATATAATTGTCCATTTTTAAATATATTTTAATATAATTAAACCTGATTAGCACTGCATCACATTATTTAGCTAGTTATCACACTTGTCTTCAAAATCAAGCAGCCCACCTTCTAGTGTGCTAGACTGAGATCAGAAGGTTCTTGTGAATTAGAGAGCTTCAAAAATATTCACAGCCGTTCTTCAGCAGTGTTCACTAACAAGCTCAACAAAGCTGTTCTCCTGTCAGAAGCTGACCACTCTGTGTGAGATGGTTTGAGGTCCTGGCATCAACTGCAGACCCCATCTAGCCTGTTAAAACAGGCTTACCTCTGATGAACACCAACACAGGGCAGTGCTGAACACAGATGTGTCTTCATTGTGTTGTCTGGCCACTCAGAGCACAAACAAGCATCCAATCAAAGATCGTCACACACTATCCATCCCAAATATTATTCAAAATTAGAATTATGTCCCAAATCATAGCATGTTGAAATGAGTACTCTTAAAGTACCCGGACGGTCTGCTGTTTACTGTGAAAATGTAACTTTTTAACGGCTGACATTACCCACAACTCATTGTTAGAGGGTGACACTACACTGAATGAATACACTTAACTAATAAATTAAACTATATAATAAACATTACTTAAGAAATAATGAATAAAGAAATGGTTAAATGCAAGGAGTTGTATTTTGATGTGTGTGATTGTTAAGGTTACACTGTTGTCTCGGCAACAGCGGTCACTATATTGTTATGTATTAGTACTTACATACTCTTTTGCTACACACTAAAATATATATATACTTTCCTATAACAAAAACAGTACATACTTTTAGAGTATAGCAGAAGTAGGTAAATTGGGACGCAGTGATTAAGGCAGTACAGTGTGTGTTAAGCTCTGCGGTAACTGTGAAAGAATCCAGATTTTTAATTTCACACATTAAAATGATACGCTGTCAAAGATGCACAGTACATGTGAAATATGTTATACACTCCCCTGAGATCTCGTCAGAGTCGTTTTTGTTCATTTTATGTTCTTTACATAACAGGTACATGTGGCGATTATTAAATAATTGTCTGACTGCGGTTGCTTAAAGTAACTGTGATTCTCTCAGATAAGCAATTATTGTGCATCTTTAGCATTGGGCCCCGTGTAGGGGAAACAGCAGCATGAAAGGGCATGAAAACCAGAGTGGATTTAATCCAAGTCTTTAAAAATGACACAATCATTGACAAACAGATTTAATTTAGGCTTCATTAAATAGACTCACATATTAACATTGATCAGTGCGCATCAAACATGCATTCAGATCAAAAGCATTTAAGCTACACATAACAAAGCAGACAGGATTTTACAAAGAATTGTAGTAAAAGATCACAATAATTTGTGACTTAATGAATGAAATGTTGAACTGCTTTTCCTTTTGCATGAGCCAAATAGATATTACAGTAAACAATCCTTTAATTAATGACAGAGGTTTGCCATTATTTGGCAGTATCGCAGTATATCGCAGTTTTTCTGAACACGCTTGTTAATGGAACCAGAATACATTTATGTGTAAGTTGATCAAAAACATTTCTTTGCAAATTGTTGCATTAAATGGAAAACTTTAGTAAGAATAGTTTTAGTTTGGCTTTTTACGTGAGGATTTCCGAGCAATTCCCAACCTGTTCCGTGTTTGTAGATCATTGATTTTTGCTGTAACGCTGTTGCATTGAGAGATATTAACTTAACACATTCTGATGGAACAGAATATGGTGTGTGGATGAGATCTCCAGGCTGTGCTTCACAGAGACAGGCAGCTTTTCTTTTAAATCTGCTCTCTGTAAGAACAAGGGCGACATTGTCCTCTCAACATCCTGACAGCTGTCATGAAAGAACCACACATCAAGAGATGACCGACAGAGATCCAGAGCCTGTGCTGTTTGAAACTGTATTAACATCTGTACTTATCTGTTTATTTTTAATGTGTCATATAGAGTAACAGTAGTTCTAAACCTTCTGCTGGGACAGCTGTTAGTGAGACACTTTCAGGTAAAATGTGCAGCAGAAGAGACTGAAGAGATGTTTAGTACTTTAAACACCTGACACGCAGAAACGTGGGGTGTGACTTAATATTAATAACATTGTGAATTGAAGTAGTAAGAGGGATTTGTGAAGTCTGCCATAAATGCATGTTAATGCAAGAGATGGAGCGAGTTTATTTTTGTATTTTGATGTAAGGTTACAACAATGAATTGTGTATTATGCGATGAATGCGATGACTTGTGTATTATATGATGAATGCGATGAATTGTGTATTATGCGATGAATGCGATGACTTGTGTATTACAGTAATGACAGTGTTTTAAATGTACTCGCACTAGTCATAGTTGCCTTGTAGCGAGCCCAAGTGTGAAGTTGTTAATATAATTGAAGTGTGTTCTATCCAGTAGTAACAGAAGATGTTGGTTGTCAGTTTTGTAAGTTTTGTCAGAAAGTAAAAAGTTTTGATTTATGATTTCGACTTTAAACAGCCATCTGTTCTTTGTTCAACGGGTTGTATAAACAAAAGTATTTCGGCACCTTTTTCAGCACAGAACAAAAACATTGTCCAGGCAGATCTGTGTTTTTTTTTTTTTTAATTCAAACACTCTGAAAGTTAATCATCGCCTGACATTCATTATAGCGGGTGTGAATGTTTGCTTGCTGACTGGTGCTGCCTCTTCTATCACTGCTTTTTAGTCCATCTTTGAGTTGTAAAGTGAATCATATATGAATCAGTCCATTGATTGACATTTTCTTGGATGTTATCGTCATGCGGAATACAAGTTCTTGTTTAATAATGTCACATGGGGTAGAACAAGGGGCTTTTAACACAGGACATGCTCTTAAATTATAATCTACATGCACACCAGACGGATGTCTTTGGCTGCTTTACCTCTTCTAAATGATCAGACTTATTTTAAGACTTATTTTAAGGCACATAGTGTCAAGTTAAATTGCGCCATTATGTCACTACAGTTTGTTTTGAGAATGGGCACCTGTGGGTCAGAGGCATTACTGTTTCTTCTGCACTATTTAATTTAAGTGCACAATACACTATTTTAAGTGATATTTGTTTTGTTTTTTTGACACAAACTATATACTTCATAAATGGTCCCAGAAATCTCCAGAGCTATTCTGGGAACACATTTGCCCAATATAAACCTGGCTGTGGAGGGCCATGTGACCTGGGTAAACTTACACAGTTTGGCATTAAAGTCACGTTTAGAGGTGGGCAGCACTGTAAAACTGTTTGCTTATAACTTAAGGCTGCTTTCATTTATGACTTGCTGTGTGACAGTGTTATGGATGACCATTCTCAATGCAAGCATTAGCACACCCTACATTATAATAAGGCCACAGAGTGACATGAGATGAATATTTAAGTGTTTTAATAGCTATTGTTTGGGTTTTAAATGCAATGATATTCATTTTTAAGTGTATCTTAAGTGTCTAAGCTCTTTTTGGGGCCGTATGGGAATGTTTTATTATCTTACCTTAATTTTGACATCTTTCAGGATAAGCATGATAGGAACGGTGGTTTTAAATAATAAATATAGAGTACATTTCAGTTTTTTTAAAGATTACACTAAGGGCAGCTCACAGGGGGTGTTTACAAAGGGCAATTTTGGCAAATTTGGCAATTAAACACTTAAAATGATTTTGAAGTCACACTGGCTTGGGTCCAGGAGCAAATATCATTGATTAATCTCAGAGCTCATAACTGGTCTGTCTTGGACAAATGTATAGATATTTAATTTTTAGTTAAAATGTCTACATTGTCAGTATTGGACTGTCTGTTCTATGTTCCCCCCTGGATTTGTCTGATTGGCATATTGTTTTAAAACAGACGTTGCTGTCAAACTATTTGTAACGCAGTGTCTGAAAAATGTTGCATTCATGACGCAAGCCAATGAAAGAACAGCAAAACATGACATTCCTTCTGCCACTAAAAATCTTGTTGTACCAGTTCAGAAAGTGGTACAGGTGACTGCCTGGCATGTTTCATGAACACAACTGAAGAGATGCAGATGAAGGGAATGTGAGAGCTGTTTAAATAACTCCAGACGGTGCAAGTCAATATTAAAGCAAGAAACCAGGTCTTCTCTCTCTCACTCTGCCATTTGCTCAACTCTTTTTTCTCTCTTTCATGCCCTATTTATTTCTCTGCATGACATGCTGTTTCTTTCCTTCTCATTGTCGCTCCTCCAGCAGCTCATTCCTATGCATGCCAATACATAATCCCTCATTTCCATTATGAAGTCAACACTTCACTTAATTCACTTCAGGGCCAAACCAGAATGTGTTTCCATCTCTTTCACCCATCCGTCATTTAACCAGTGTAGCAGCATATGTCCACACTGCCTGTGTGTTCGTTAAGATCTTGGGCTGTAGGGATATTTGGTTAGTGATGGATCGGGTGATGTTGATATTGGAATCAATAAGAGAATTGTAGGATTCAGGCAGTTAGTATCTTTATCTTGTTGTGTTTGTGTGACACAGAATCACAGAGGAGATGAACAGGTCACTCACAAAAACATTAAGACTACTATACTTTACTTGCTTATTATCATTTTCTCTTGGTGGGTTTAATGTGAAGAATATTCTACATGTTTCACATGTGAAGATTTCCCCGCCAGGCTGCGGAATGTATCGGATGTAAAACTATATTTAATATGTTCAGTGTAGATTAATGTTGAGTGTATGTTTAGGAGTTTTCAGTAGGTTGTAGCAGTGCACAGCATATTTGATCTAAATGTATTTTGAGGTAATTGTTTGTTTACTTTTTAATTCAATAAATACAATGACAGTAAATACAAAGTAACAATCTTATTTGGCGTGCTGTCTGAGGGGAGGGCTCTGAGCATGAAATCTGGCCTTAACCCAGAGTCCAACCCCATCCTTGACTGGGATGACCCCAGCCTAGGTGAGGCTATGGGGTGGTGGAGGAATGCTGCAAAACTGCCACGAACAGAGATGAGGGACAACTATATACATGTATGGGCTGCTTGAATTACCCGAACAAGCTCCTCCCAAATTTAGTAAAATAAACTTTCTATTATGTTGAAGTTCCGAATAAAGTGAAGTATGAATCGGAGAGTAACTGTTTATAATGAATGAAAACATTTCTCTTGTCTATATGATGTTATAGTCTTTTAATTTTATATTTTACCAAAACATAAGTAAAATTGAAGATCAGTTCTTTATTAATTTAAGGAAAGCAGTAACCGTTGGATCTATAGCAGGGGTGTTGGGTTGGAGGGCCACTGTCCTGCAGAGCTGAGCTTCAACCCTTCCTGTCATTTTCAGGGAACCTTGTTTCCAGTTGTGTGACCTAAACTCTGTAGGAAGGTGTTCCTCCATGACGTGATAATCTGGTAATCTACTTCTGTGCTCCACAAAAGAAAGTATGTCACATGGGTGTCACAGAAGCAGATGAGTTTTAGATGAACAGTTGCTTTAACCTCAGGATGAAGTTTCTGATATCACCATGTAGCTTCATTCTCCAGCTCTTTTTCATTCCTTCATCTAGCACATCCAGACTCAGAGATTGACTTCAACTGCTCTGCTACACACAGCCACTCTCCCCTGCCTCTCCTCACGTCTCCTGCTCCCAGTTATTTCCTGTCTTCTGTCTTTCTTTTCTCCTCACCATCCCTCGCTCTTCCTCCTTTACTCCATCTTGCCTTATAACGCCTAGTTCTCATGCTAGTTCTCTGTATCCAGCATCCTCCTCATGTTACACTTTCACAGCCGCCCACTTGGTCCTTTCAACATCTTCCAGCTCCACCTGCAGTTTTTGTTTTTTGTGTGTCTTTGTGTGTGTGTGTCTTTGTGTGTGTATGTTTGTTTGTGTTTGTGTGTGTGTGTGTGTGTGTCTGTCTACATTGTGGGGACAAGCCAGCGGTCTCCACAAGGGGAACTGATTATGAAACATACTAAGTGATGCTTTTTTAAATGTACAAAACCAGAACGGTTTCTGTGAGGGTTGGGTTTAGGGGTAGGGTGAGAGTTAGGGGCTAGAATATACAGTTTGTACAGTATAAAAGTCATTATGTCAATGGAAAGTCCCTATAAGGCATAAAAGTGTGTGTGTGTTTGTGGGACTGTTTGAAAGACTGTGTAAGTGAACATACTGTTGATCTCTCAGAAATACAGAAGAAGTTTAATGACACCTCATCAGCAACATGACTATCCACACAGCTGTGATTACAGCAGCAGTACTAATATAGCAGTACTATATTTTTGCGCAATGCTTTTGCGGTGAACTTAGTGAAATAACATTTTAACACGGTGAAAATGTGTTAAATTGACCCACCACGAAAACAAAACTTTGGATGGTCAGTGTTTATATGTATATCAGTCAGAGAGTCTCTTATGTGACAGGCTATAGTCACTTAACATTTCAGTTGTAAAAGATCAGATTATAAAAGGCTAGCTACACTGTTGGACATCACTATACTAACTGCATGTAATGACACCTGTGACTTTATTATCTGTCTTTTACAGTAGATGTACAGTAGTGTCAATTTGCACAAATGAATGTTAAAGTAATTTTCTTTTATAGATCATATAAAATGTTTAGTTTACAGTAGAGCTCAAGATCTCTCATTATGTTCTCTTATGTTTGTTTAAGTGTTTATTGTATTGGTCTGTGGTTCCCAGGCTCCATGAGTTTGTTTGCTGTCAGGGTTGTGTCACAATGAACAGATGGGGTGAGAATAAGGAAACAGAGAAACAGGTGTGAAGAGAAACAGATTTTAAACTAGCAGAACTGCAGCAGAGCGTTACTGACTGTGTATGGGATTGTATAGCTGCAGTGTAAACACTTACTGGCTGTGGTTTTATGATAATGATTAACTACTGCCTTAAGGTTAGGTTAGATAAAAAAGGTTGGGCGTGTCATTTTTATATGTTAAAGTACTTTTGAATATCTTAGTTTATTAAAGGCAGGGTAGACAAATTCTTCCTGAAATCTTTGTAATGCCGGTTGAAAGCCTGTTCACATCGTGATAGCAATGACTAAGTAAAGCGGTCTAAATATATTTATTTAAATGTGTATCTTCTGTGGAAAGCGCAGGGCCATCAAATGTTCGTCTGATCATTGCATTCAATGTTCTGTCGTCAGTGTGTTCATGTGTTGGAGGAGGCAGGGCTTTGGTGAGGACTCTAAAGAGAGGGTGGGATCTTATGCTTTTATAGCTAGCTTGCTATTGCTAGCCTCTCCAAACATCGCCTGCCCTGCCTTTAATGTGCAGAGACGATGGAGTTCCCAGATCTTCTCTCTGAATACAGTGATTTGTTTGAGCAGTTTTACATGTCAACCTCTGGCTCAGTCAGTGCGGTGAGTTTGGGTGGAACTCAAATAGAAGCTGATGGATTAAAACAGCTGATTTGTAGGAAGTGTGAAAATGCAAATGACTGATTTTGACATTAATCTGAGAGGGAATCAGATCCACAACATTAGTGTTGCAAGCATCATATAACAGTTAAAATACAACATCAGTGTAGATGATTGTAGAACACATGTCTGAAGTCATGCATTACAGATGCTTCACATGTCTGATCAAGGGTTTCGTGTAGTTATTACACTCTAATGAAGGTATGACATAAAATAACACACACTGATGAATCATTCACACTAACACCAGCAATGAGAGTTTGTACATAGTGGCATTTTGATTTGATGTTAACTTAACCTCTACTACCCAGTACCCACCACTGAGAAAACTAAAGCAAAGGTACACATGTTTGGGGAAGTGGATTGGCAGGGTGTGTCCCTTCACACAGCCCATAAAAATAACTCTGAAAGCATCACACCCTGTATTATCATGTGAAAAACAGACAAACACAGGCAAACTCTGGATTCATTCTGAAAGAATCTATTTATCATGTAACTGTCTGAATGCTCATTTGTGATTTCTGTTAAAAATCTCACACATTTAAAGTTTGGGTTGAAATATTACACTCTGGAATAGAAGTAGTAGCCATGGAAACCATCAGTAGCTCTCGTTCACAAGGCGCTCTCTCTCTCTCTCTCTCTCTCTCGTGGGGTTTGCATTAGTTCTCATACATAGTTTAATTTTCAAAAGACTAATTACATTGGTATGTAACTCGTACACACAGAGAATGATAATTTAGGTGATTCATGTTTTATAAGTGTTGTTTCACCCAAAACTCTCATAAAGATTTGGGTATGGGCTCTTTACATGCCATAAGCTGTACGTGAGTGTCAGACATTCTCTAACTTTGTGTGTGTTTCAGGGCAGTGATGCCGGGCATGGTGTTGTTCCGGCGACGCTGGTCGG
>JAZGTI010007563.1:0-21474 GCA_036877585.1 Botia kubotai | reverse complement strand
GAAAAGGTTCCGTTTGTCTTACTGTTGTGGGCTTTAAATACATGAACAAACTTCTTTGTACATCTCATCCTTGGCAATTAGTTTTAAGGCTTAAAAATAGCTTAGCTACTATACATTTGCATGAAATCCACCCAGCTATAATATGTTCATAAACATTTTAAAAACATCAGTCCCGGAAGCTGAAGCTTCACCTCCAAACAGTCATTAAAGAGGAAGAGTGTGACGTGTTCCCCCCTGTCACAGGGTTTGTCTCCCAGAGCGATGGTCTCCACCCTGTGAACCAGACTGCGATGTGACGACAACAGATTGGCCTGCAACACACACACACACACAGATCAGTTTCAACCCTTACATCCTATTTACAAGCGGTTTGTAAATGAATTAACAACTGGTTTGGAGTCAGCTGACTGTAATCTTGTTCACTTATTTCAAATCTCAATGCGTTTCCTGTCTCTGAGCCTACAGGATGCTATTAGAGAAGACCTCAAAGTGCTGTTCCTGGATCAGATTCCATTCTGTATATAATATTCGGTAACCAAACCGCAACTGATCCTGGAACAGCACACACACATCTGAGGGTGATTACACAGGTTTGGCAGCCCCATTTTCTGGACGCATGTGTTCTGTGCCGAGCCTGACAGGGGACCACATGAGCTTGTTTGCTCTGATCTATTTAGTGTTAGACTGAGTGAGGGGACGTTTCGGACAGCACAGCTGCCCCTGCCACCACAGAGGGACGTACAGCACTCAGCACTGATATATAATTTACTCTAATGGCCATAGTCACACTTTTGTAGCATTTTGTCGCATAAAGTATATACATTCCACCCTTTTCTGGCACTTAAACAGACTTGTTGCTGTAGCTCCATAATTTCTATATGCAAAATATTTCCGTTTAGGATTGGCTTACTTTTTATACTGGTGTGGTTCACCTTGTCATTTACAGGCGTTGATTACACACTGTGGAATATAGCACATATACAGCAGTTGTATGGGCTACTGTTACTTGATATATACTGTTAAATGATACTTCATTTATGTCCCAAGATTCCAAAGTCAAATAGGTTTGGAACAGCGTAAGTGTAAATAATAGTTTTCATTTTTGTGTGATCTGTTCCTTTAACTCCAGCTGTTAGATGTAATTTTAATGTAAATGTGATGGCAAACGTAATATTTCTTATGAGCGACATTTTACTTACAGGACAGCCATCCACTTCATAAACAACATCAAAGATCTGCTTCTGTCCTTCTGTTTTCCTCTTGTCCTCATTGATGTGGCTGGGAACATTTTAAAGAGTAATGGCTATAGAAACGGAACAGATTCAGAATTCTTTGATAGAAATAAGAGGCTTTTATCACTGGACTCACGTCATGACTTCCTTCAGAGACTCGATGGCCTTTTCCAGTGTCACTGTATCTGGGTTGTCATCCGACGTGTGTTTCTTTATGTCTGGAAAGAATGAAATCCATTCTGAATCTTGTCTTCTCGTGTCAGAGAACATCATTCACATCAAAAAAAGAACACAAGAACAATAACGCGCGTTACAGTTGAGAAAGACAAACATTTAGGACGACGAACAACCCGTCAAGTATTTCAATGTGAAGAGAAGGGAAATATAATATAATCTGCTACCGAGTAATGTGTGCGACACACCTGACAGAACTACTGATAATGTCACCAGAAGTTGGCAAAACCTTACAAACATCTTCCAAAAAAAAGCTTATTAATTAGTAAGGTTGGGTTTAATTTAATAATAATACCTATCTTTTAAAAACAACACAAGTGTATTTGTGTGTGTTACCATTAAGCAGGAGAGCTACACTCGGCAGTCTCTGCACAGGGCGAATCAACAGCTCGACGAGGGTCTGTCGGCCACACTCAGGTTTAGCTTGATTAATCTGTGAACAAATTATAACGCACACAAAGGCCTTCACTGAACACAGGCATAGAAACGACGGCTGATTGACTAGAGTTTTTCAATGCCCGATGTCAATATACAGCAAACAGCTTATATAAAACTCGCATACAAAAACTCTCCTACAATATTTACCCGATAATCTCCAGCAACAGGAAGCAAGTGTAAATTAGCAGAGCAGACACAATTATCGACTGATACCCAAAATCTTAAAGAAATGTTCCAGGTGCAACACACGCCTATTTTTGAAAGAAAAGCAAGCTAACAGTCCTGCCCTTACAGTGGTAATCTATAAGAACATCACTGTTTTCTTGTTTATACAAGCTGAGGAACAAAACAACAACACCTTGTGATCATTCACAGCCTGCCACTATTTCTATTGAACCCAGAACATTTGAGAAAACAGCCTGACGTCAGGTGAATAATTGTTCTGGTGGACGGACGGGTTCCTCACTGACACAGAAGCTGTCAAACACGCTAACAGCAGATGACAGTACCTTCAGGAACGCGTGAAACCTCGGCTTCTGCCTCTCACATCTCACTATGGTCTCTTTACTCATCTCGAAGAAGTTGACAAATGGCGGGTACGCCTTCACCAGCTCTTTAGACTGAGAGAATTTAAGAAAGAAAGAAAGAGAGAGAGAGAGAGATCACAAAGCTGCCATGGAGCCTTTGACTTGATATGAGCTCCACGCCGAAGGAGTCAAGTTCAAAGCTTCATCACGCTCACATATTTCAGGATAATGTCTCCAACGCTCCTCTCTTCAGACCAGTTCATCACCAACTGCTCGAGATCCGCCTGTCAAAGCACATTCATCAGCCAGACGCACTCCAATCGCTCATTGTTCGGCTTTTACTCAGTGTTCTGGAGGTTATTGCCCACCTTTATTCTGGTGTGCACTTCATAGATGTCTGGAATACTGCCAAAGATCGTCTTGATCTCTTCCTGAGCCAGGATCGGGCCGCCCACCTGCCCCTCTTTCTCCAGCGGGTATTTGAAGAGCTGAAAGCACAGATGAACAAAGGGAACTGGCTGACTGAGTCTGGATGGACACCAAAGACACTCTCTAATGCAGCGGGACTTGACATCAGAGGTCTGCATTACCACAGGAGCCAATAACATTCTTTGCAGGGTTAAAAGTGAGCCTGAAAGATCTCAATATCTTTTAGCCTTCATTGTCTATATTTACGTATATATATGTATTTGCTATCTTGATATGCCTGTACGGTAATAAGCATTATTTGCTTTACTAAAGCATTTTAAAATGCCACGCTGAGACTTTTAAAAGATGACCTGCTGAGTTCTGAACATTAGAACAGCTGATAAACTGAATTTTAACACTGTCTTTGCTACTGATGTTTAAATCAGAGACAATTTTAACACCAGTATTAATGCCCTTATTTTTTTAATGACAGTTAATGACAAAAACGTTCTACAATAGAGATCTTCACTCCATTTCTTCTCTGAACACTTTCATTATATTTTGAAGGAAAATAAAATGGAAGGAAGCGCAGTAAAATTGGGCAGGCGTGGAACGAAACTGAGCAGGACACTAAAGTGAGTCTTGGGCGGAACTCTACTTGACAGCTACTTAACAAACTTCATGATGACCCAATAGAGCGCAAGGGAAAGGTCAGGCCATGCAGTACCGGCTGATGAACTGATCTGACTCCAGTATTCAGTGAAATTTCTTGGGTTCTGATTGTGGCATTTACCATCGGCGACACAGCATGTGTGTTCGGATGAGCTCAGCATGTGCAGGAGTGAAGCACAGCTCAAATGTCCATTGTATTGGTGTCCAAATCAAATTTATTGTCCTCCTACTGATCAGAGGTACTGATTCAGTCTGATAATGCCTCAGCCAGATATTATGGCTTGACTTCTCCTGTCTGTGTGTGCATGTATATGTAAAATAGAAATACAGCCTGGAAAACACAAACCTGGAGGACCGTGGCCAGGATATCAACGTAGTTGCTCTCGGTTTGGTAGAGCTCTTTGGAGACCTGCCATCGGGCTGACTGCTTGGGCATGGAAGGAGTCGAGCTTTTGGGTGGTTTGGCATTCTCTGAAACAGATCAGCAGACACACAGCGGTTACTTCTCATTCTTAGATAAGCCACACCCCGTTTTTCATACACCGTGACATCAACTGATTTGATTTTCTGCTTTTCTTTAAATATAAACGTCAGGTATGAAATTCTGAGTACAGATATTTAAGACTACAGGGAAATGATGGATCAGGGGAATTATGTAAAAAGTCAAGATACAAGATATTGGGTGATATAAATATATTGGGTGAAATATTTTTGTGACAAATGCAGAAATAATAACCTATAGAATTTCTTTTATTTTCCCCCTGTAGCTTTCTATTGTTATCATTCTGCCAAATGCTATCGATACAGATTAGCTTCTATTTAAGAAACAGCAAATAACGACGATAAAAAAAGCCACGCAACAGCTCTTTAAACTTCAATACAGAACACATAAATTTGTGCCATCTAAACTTCACCTTTTCTCCATTCTCATCATTTTCACATCTCTATTCTGTGGAAAGACCTACATTATTATACTATATTATTATGCATACAGATGCATGTTTGTTTATACTTAGAACAGGACTGAAGTCATATGAATGTCACCTGTCTGCTGTTCCAGGCTGGACACAGGAGTGCTGGTGCGCTGCTGTGGCCATTCTTTCTCTGTTCTACTCTTGCTTACACTCCTTCTCCTACCCCTGCTTCTCCTGCACTTGTGTTCTGTGAACGACAGCAGCCTCACACATCTAAAACCAACCCTGACTGCTCTGCTGCTTCATCTCAGCCCTGTGTGAGGCCCTCTGGACCTCTGAGATCAAAGTCTTCTGAGGTCTGCACCTTGCAGCAATCACCTTTAAACAGACCGTGATTGGAATTTTTTCACACAATTTCCTCGACCAATAAGGTTACAGCTGGCACTCATATACTCCAAACCTAGGCAGTTAGCTATAGATGGAATATTTTATGTTATCATATGTAGACCACCAAAATACTTATCATAAATAAGACAGCTAGTTTAAGCCAGACTCAAAAATTCACTTCATACAGAGAAAAGTATAGCTAAATAACAGTTCAATGAGATTAAAAATTGTGCTGCATGTTTGGTTTGCTTGTTAGGGTACTGCATTATTAATTTAGCAATAATTTAACATCTAACACTGGTCAAGTCTGCTGTGGGGACTACCAAATGTAGAGCATCCAAACCTGGTAGAGCAACCAAACCTGTCCATTACGTGGGCTATTATAAACTAGAGATGTGTATTGCATCACAAGGGCAGCACCTTGGACGGTTTTAATTGGTTGCTTGAATCACATGCTGAAGCGCAAGACCATTCATTTCACCTCCACTGGATTTGCAGGTGTCAGGTGTGTTGGAAATGTCCAGCAGGGAACCCATGGAGAGGGAATGTTCTGCTGACGGTCTCTTGCGTGGAGGGAAGGGGGAAATCTCTGTCTCTTTAGTGAGCTGAGCCAATGTTTCTCGGAGCCGCCGACGCTTCCTGCCGCTGTTGGGCGTTGTGAGAGACAGCAGAGATACGGCCTTCTTCATCGCAGGGCTCTCCGGCTTGAAGGAACACAGCGACACACATTCAATACATTGAAAAGAGCTAAAAGTGAACTGATATTTATAAGGGCTATTTCCTCTGACAACAATTCTGAATCAGATAATGTAAAATTTGGTCCAGGTTTTATCTGATTATTTTGAGATCAAATATAAAAATATTAAATTCAAAATAATTTAATAATAATATTTGCTACTGAGACACAGTACATACAGGACATAATTTAAGCACCTTACCTTTTCATAAGAGTACATTGACTCCCCAGCCCGGGCGTCCATCTGTATACTTCCCCAAAACCACTGTACAAAGAGCCAGAATAAGAATACTAAGACTTTATACTAAGACTAAACACTAAGACTAATGAACGTACAACATCCCCACTGAACCCTTTATTAGCATAAATACTAATGCATTGAACATAAATACTAATGCATTGAAAATCACTGAGACGTTAAAACCCCTGATATGTGCCATAAAAGTCCCACGTCTTGAAATACACTTGGTAACTAAGTAAAGCTTGGAAACATCAGAACTCAACAGATAATAACTCAGCAGGACCACAAAGTATTTTTACACACTGTTATTACGATACCACACACAGCTCATAGTGTGTGTGTTACTGTGAGCCTGTGAGTCAAGTTCATACCTCCTGCTTCACTACATAGAGTCTCTTCGAAGGTGTAAAGGGCAATTCCTTAATGGAGTTCTCTTCCACCACCAAGTGTGTGCACCTCTGATCACCCGCTGCCTGAACCCGCCCACCTGAACAAAATAACACCCGCTCCTTTAAAAACTCCCCTCAGGCAGAGGTCAAAGGTCATTCACTTTGTGAGACAAGAACCGTTTCCTGCCATCAACAAATCAGATTTAGCTCAGAGTGAATAGACTTTGGTTATTATACCAAATAGTAATTATAACTATTTTTTGTGACATTTCATAATGTGACTTATTTCAGACATTACGATGTAAGCATGTGCAGAAACGTGACTCGCGTACCATGTTTCTGTGTCCTCTCCTCCATGTTGTTTTTCTCCTCCTCTGAGAAGCCCAGAAAGCTCAGAACACAATCTTGGAACGGAGGGACTTTAAACTCAGTGCGAAAGCTCTCGTTGCCTGCATGGAAATTGCTAAAACCAAAAAAAGCAGCTGTCATGCACATTGGGGCACCAAAACATAATAAAAAAATAAGTGTGTAAATGAGATTATGGTGTGTGTTTGTCCCTTCAACATACGATTCAGAGTTGTAAGTTATTAATGTGAAAGGTCAGATTCAATGTTCGATGCATGAGTGGAAAATGTCAAAACCTGAGTGGGGTGGAAACTACGGTAGGGTGCCTGAATTCAGGCAGCCTGTTTCATTTGCCACCAGCAGCTGAACTTTCTGGCCTCAGCAATCACAGTTTTTACTCTATACACACACACACACACACATACACTCTAGAAAATTGATGCAGTTTTATGCCACACAATCTTACATGTCATTTCTGTGCTCCCATGCCTTGCGTATCCACTCAGGGGTGAGGATGGGCGTGCCCATGCACACTGCAAGCTATAAAGAGAGAGAGAGAGAAACAAAGTAAAGAGCATGCAGAGGGATACCTTCACCAAACCCTGCTCAATGTATTATGCATGTGAAGTGAATGAATGATTCAGCCTGATTCAGCCTGCTGTGAGAAGAGATACATGAGAACGGTTTTAATCAAAACCTCCCTAAATCAAAACCACCCATCAATGGCAGACAGGACATGCGGTTACAGAGAGCACACCTGGGGGGTTTGAGGAACCATGAGGAACATGGTCACCACTGGACAAAAAGACTGTCAAAAAGTTCTTGGAAAAAGAATCCGTAAATATGAAAACAACAAGAGAAAATTGGTGAATCACATTCCTCAGAGTCAGAACCAGCCAAAGGTTCTGAACCTACAATCTGTTTTTGATTATCACTATACTGCACAAAACTCAGTGGAGCTGAAAGCTGATACGTGTGTGTGTGGATACAGACCCTGTACTTTTCACCGTGTGTCGAATGAGCGATGAGGTGTGTGACTTTAGCGCTGTCAAAGTCTTTTCGGATTGTGCCGCCCATGTAATGGACCAGATTGACCAGGTTAACCTGAGGAAAAACACATTTAATAAGAAGCAAGTCTTCCGACAATGACACAGCGACTCATTTTTGGTGTCCGATGAGTGAAAATTTCAAACTCACCACTTCCTCTTTTTTACGAAAACCAGTGAAGCACAGAGATAAGTTCAGCATGGTCATGGAGTAGAGAGGCCTGGAGGAAAACGGCAGAGGCTATGGGAGAGGAGAAGCAGAAAACGACAATGAAGACCTAAGGAAGAACAACTACACCAATAGAAGAATGTCTGCCAATAACATAGGTCATTTACATAGAGAATTCTTAAAGGTACAGTAGCAAAAACAAACAACTAAAGTGAGCCCGTTTTTGTTTCGAGAAACACTGACATTATTCTAATACTATAATTGGACGTTTGGAAAAAATAAACAACTTGAAAAAGCTGTACCAATTACATACAGTTTCAGTGAAACAAGATTTAGTACAATAAGACAAGCCCTCATTTTTCACAGGAGTGTTGTAGCTGTATCTGTATTCGTGTGCGTGTCCGACTTAATCTTTCTGTCCTAGACGATCGCTGGCAAGTCAAGTTTCCATCTTGCTCCGGAATATCTGAGGGAGTCGTGCAGACACTCCTGCACTCCTAGCAGATAAGCTAGCTGCATTTTTCAAGCTTTGTGGGCGCAATAAACCTGCTTACAAACCTGTTTCAGTTGAAAGAACAGCTTTATTTCAACAGGCCCTCACTCGACCCACAACAGCAAGCAGGTACTGAATTGTGCCATAGTGATATCAAACTATCTTATTGCCTCAAGTGGGGAAAACCATAAGAAAGTTTTGCGTGCTTGCGCGGATTTATTTTAGGCCTCACCTCTCCCTTGATGGCACAGTACATCACTGCCGGAGGCCCCAGGATGCGGCTGTCATTCTTGTACAGGAAGTTGTATTCAGGAGCCTGGAAGTCCTTCAGCACAAAAACATTCTCGAACTCGCAATTCTCTCCATCGCCAAACTCCCTGACATTGTCAGTCTTGATACAGGGGGTGTTTATATCCTGATGAAGAGCAAAACTCATGAGCCGAGTGGCAGAGGATCAATATGACACAATATGCTGAGAAAATAATACCAAACACATCCGTTGGTTTGAGATCCATAAAGACAGAGAATGTTGGAAATGAAAACGATTTCTTCTTTAGTGTGAGGGAATAGAAAGATGTTAAAAGTTTTGACACATTAGGGAAAGACGTCAATCATTGATCACATGTAGTTTGAGATACACACAAAAGCGTCACGACAGAATCAGTTCACACAGTACACATTCTTGAATTTGAAACCCAAAGCGCAAAAGTTTTCATTTTTAAGAAAAATGTTCCTAAAAACATGAGTGACTTAAATTGACTTAATCTCTGAAAATCGTCATTATCATAGCATTATCTCTTAGACTCACCTGAAGGTTAAAAAAAATATTATTAATCAGGATTAAATTAGATTACATAATGTTAAAAACAGGGTTAATCACCAAAAGATTAATTAAGTCATTCATTGAATTAATTCTTCTTAATTCAATAGATTGGAGACATCTTGTTGAACAAACACACAACAATCAGATCACACTGTTAGAATTTAGTCCAGACCACCGTGTGAGTGAGTGTGATATTAAACATCATAGTGCCGCACCAAAATTCTCCCAGGTGCTCTCAAGCATGCAAAGATTCCAGTTCCCGAGACGTACCATATTGACTATGGATTTTATAAATGTTTCACGCGCCTCTGTGCCCAGCTGGCCTTCCTTAATCTTTACCACCGGGACTTCCATTATTGTGATGGCCTGTAAAAATGAAAAACTGACATTAACCTGGCAACCCAAAGCTGATAAATTTCCCAGGCAGGAGGGCCTACAACCTGTCAGAACCGAGATGAGAACCTCAAACAAATGTCAAGCAATGTCCAGGAGGAAGTTCTGCTATGTTAATAAGCATTGCTTACTCACAAAGCCTTCGATCAGGCTGTCTGCCCGTAAGGGCAGTGAGAATAGATTAGTAAGAAAAGAGCTACATTTTAAGTCTTCTCACATCATGTCAAGGGCAAGGACCGGACAGCTTCTGCAACACCTCTATAATGGAAACTTTCATCCAGTATCAACACACATCCAAACCTCATCTGTCAACCTCCGAGCCTAAGTTTCCTCCCAATAACCTGCATTCTCTCCAAACCCAAATGTCAGAACAAATGAAGCAGCATTCAAAACGTTTGGTTTGTCAGTTCCTGACCTCCACATTCCACACAGAAGCTGCAGAATGCTGAGGCAGATGATCTGCCTGTTTACCAGCGTTACATGGTGCAGCTCCAAATCAGAGAGGGTACTGTCCTCAAAGCTGCAGCGCAAGCTGCTCGGTCACATTCTACATTTGTTCTGCTTTTCAACAGTCCAAACATTTCTGACAGATCTTACATTTCTGTTGTGTTATGGTAAGCTGACACAAAAAAAACTACAATTTCACAGTTTTTTAATGCGCCACACCTACATTCCTCTTCTAGCCTGTAATTTTGAAACACTGTTTCGTGGGCGCATGTTACTGTGTCTGAAGGATAAATCAGTTATGTAGCAGCATAAGTAAACAGGAAACATGGCAGCGAGCCAGTTAAAAAAACTAAAATCCCTGAAATGTTAAATGGAAGGATTGAAGGATTTAAGGTTTATCTTCACGGGATCTTGAAATACTGGGCAATAAGCTTGACCAGCTTTCTGCTTAAGGCACTTTTAGCCAACAGAAAATTGCTTCCTGTTAACAAACATTTTAATGTGACTTCACAGAAATCAGATTAGAAGAATCTTAAAGTTTTTAACTACAGACACTAATGGCTGGGATGTAAGGTGAACCTTAAATTAAGACTTGAAAATTACACCTTAGGCTTCCCATTTTTCTGAACAATGAATCTGTGGTACTTTTCAGTCATTGGTGATCACTGGATATTTTTTTTTATTTTAAAGAAATTTCATTTAAAAAGCAATTTTAGCCAATTAAACATTTCACAGCCAAACGAAACTACAAAAAATAAAGACAATTCATATAGACATTTTTAAAACTTTTAAGAGTTTATGAATTCTTTGAGTTTACCATGACTAGCAGCCACAATTTAAAAACTGATAATTATGGTATAAATGTGTGTTATTGTCATGATAAAAACATGATAAAGCACAATAAAAATGTCTGCACCGTCCTTCGTGAGACACAATGTGTTTTGTTTACTGACAATCAATATTTCCAGGTTTTAAATGACTGTAGGAACACTGACCTTATAGGCATAGCTCATTTCAACAGTTATGGAAAGGGTTTGGCTAAAAGAAAAACATCTACAAACAGCTACACTTAAATTACCTGTAAAGATTTCTCAAGCTCTGCAATGTTGCCAGCCTCCCCCACCAACACCACCCTGGTCTCAACCCTGGGTAATACATCTGAAAGAGAATTTCAAAGAGCACAGGAAAAGGTGAATCTCTATGGAAATAGACAGTATTATCTTTGATAAAATAATCTCCCTTGTTTTGTTTGTGTGCCTTTGCAGCCAAATGGTCAGCACTACAGAAATGTCACCCGACAGAAAGGTTGATTGAGATGGAGGGCACCGCACTTACCCTCTGTCTCCTCTGTATGTAGACCGATGAAAAATTGCTCCTTAGAGGTCTCAGCCATGCGGGAGTCGTATACGGAGGAGTCCACCAGCAGACTGCGCCCCATCCCCAAAGTAACTATGCTGCTGTCAGCCATGGCACGGTGACAAGGGGTGGTGACCCAATCCTGTCCAGAATATCAAAATCTGGAAGAGGCAACAGGGAAAGAAGTGAACAAGGGCGGAAAATGAAGAAACAAACAGCCAAGATTCTTGGAGGAGTACAATGAGGAGAAACAACAGGGAGGAGTGAATCAATACATATAAATCTCATACTGTTTATGAGAATTGCTGCATAACCCAGAAGAATAATTGCATCACAGGCCAAATAATTGCATCACAGGCCAAATGCATCACATATATTCATTATGAATGTAATATTGCAATAATGACATGCTGTTGCAATGTGTTAACTCCTCGTTATAGAGAATGTAGGACATGTCACAAAACATTTTTTATACAGAAAGTATAAAATGATTGAGAATGTACATTTTACTGGCTAATCAAATAAAGCATCACATAATGCCAGCATGTTGTGACAGCTCAGGATCAATGCACGTCCATGACATGAGCTAGCACAGGGCTGGCTAGCTAATTTCTAAACAAAAGGCAATCCCTCAAACAAAGCTGTGTGCTTAGCTCAAAGCAGATGTATGATGAAAACTTACCGTGAAAAGCTGAAAGAGTCCAGATATGTGTTGAGAAAACTTTGATGAATGAAGAAACAACGAAAGTACAGCTGGCTGCCGGACCAGCTGAGCAATCTGAGTTTATGCCAAACTTATTTTAACTGCCGTGTTCAGCGCCGTCCCGACAATAACCGTAAAGTTTAAATTATGCAAAAAATTAAGTAAATACGTTTCGTTTAAATATTAGACAGTCCATTATAGAGCTGACATGTTAAGTGAATCTGTTTTCAAAAACCACTCTCTGAATTCAAAAAAGCAGGCAAACATAAGAGCCGAGTGTTGATTGGTTGAAAGTGAAGCGTTCGGCGGAAGTTCCGAGGCGGCGTTTCTGATTGGCTCTTGAATTCAAACTGCAATGCGGGCTGCGCTGTCATAAGAGAAATTATTCAGACATCACGCACAGCGTTATATGACCAAATAAACAAAAGATTCAGTAAAACATAACACTGCAATTTCTTCCATATTTCTTTCAGACATTGAGAGAAAAGTTTTTGTTGTTGTAGTTTTGTTGGGATTTTAGCTTAAATCCATGCTTAGTGTGTCAGTAAACGTGCTGTTTAGGCTAACAAAACGTTACCATGGTAACCATGGTAGTTTCATTCAAAAGACCATAGTTAGGTCACTGTCCAATGACAACGGTGTTCATTCATTCAGTTTTTTCAAAGTTTACACTGAGAACCCATATTAATATATTACAATTTATAGTAATACAATAACTTATATATTAATGGTTGCTAGAAACTGTGGTTATCATAGTATATGTTTGCAATGGAAGTGTGCGAATCAAACTAAATAAAACCACTTTCATTGAATATGTTTCTATTAAATAAATCAATACATAGTAAAAAAAGTGAAAAACATTTTTCATTTATATCTCAATTCATTTTTGCCTCATAGAAAGCAAATGTCAAATCTGAACACCCATGTTTTAAATCTCCATTATAAAACATAAATTCTGTCATCCTGTTTTGGGGTGATGTTGTGACGCCCCATTAACTGCCTTTAAGGCACAAAATGAAGACTGCCCTCCTCTTATTCTTACTAAAAAGAACAGCCATATTCCCAATCTTCTGCCCTGTCTGGTTTCAGGGGGCAAAGACTCATGATAAATAGATTTCCAGGTGTCTTCAGAGTCTTTGAATAGTCGAAGCCAGACTGAAGGACAAAGTAAAGGCTGTTCGAGTGCACTTTTTCAAAATTCTGTTTCTCAATGCTCGTCACATCTCTCTGGATCTTTGTGTCCTGCTCTCTCCCCTCTCTTCTGCAGTCCCTCAGGAGTCTGAAAGACATCTTCTGTAGAACAAAGCCCAGTGAAGCTTTCCAGCCTCTGCGTTTCACAGGCGCTTCTCGTGGCATGGGTTAAATGTTTATATGGCAGCGATAAACACCTCCTCTACCCAACTCACAAGATCACGTCAATCTTTTCATCAAACAGACCTCTAAAATAAATAAATAACCATTGTAAGATGGTGTAAAATCAACTTTTTGTCTTGCATAGGATGTATAGTAAAGAAAAATGATAAAGGTTTATAAAGGTTTATTGGACCAACCATGCAATACAGTGAAATCAGTGACATGATATTTTATAAAGAGCATTAAAATGTTTCATCTCACAAAATTCTTAAAAACTATTAGAATTTGGCAATGTGGGATTTGTTACACATATTATAACTTGCAATTTGCCCTGGCTAATATTGCAGATTGTAATGCTGAACAATTGAGGTTCCTGGTTGATGTTTCATAGTTTACAAAAGATTAAATTCACAAACATAATTTTTGTAATTAATGTATTTCATTGTGTATTTGAAATGTACAGAGTTGTAATACGTATTCACACCTGCTGTAATGTTGTAAAGTAGCAGTGAAAAGCAAAATATATTAACAACATGTTGTGATACAGCCAATAATCACATCAGCATTCAACATAAAATGTTTGTGCTTAGATATGTACATACAAACAAATAAGGAAATGCAATAAGATCAAGTTGATATTGGAAAGTAATAAGTACAGCCTGACAGACCATGTTTAAATTGCCATGGTAAATACTGATTTACTGTTATGAGACAAAACATTTGGCATCATCATAACTACATTCACTGTCAAACTGCTATCCAGTTTCTCACAGAAGTAAGTTTACAGTACAAGTTGTATGACAAAAAGTCAAATTGTTTTATGTTTTTGCACAGGAAACAGGAAATAACAACATTCAGAAGCAATATTGTAAAATAACAGTATTGTGTGCTTTTATAGCATAGCTGGAAAATGTATGCTACAATGATCATATTTTCAGAAATGTAAAAAAAACTCAAGTACATATTTCCTCTAAAATTAGAAAGATCATTTTCATAGAACAAGACTACAAGAGAGATGAATATATTAAGTAGAGGCAAATATTTGAAAAGGATTAATGTGGAATAAAGCTTTACAGATGCCTTGTACAATTTCCATGTCAAAATACAAAAGACAGTATAAATATTGTACAACAGAGAATATTTATTCTTTAAAAGTGCTGTGTTTCTGACCAATAGTATCATAAGCAAACAGGCATCGAACAACAAAACAATCAAGTATATTTAAGCATTTTCAGTAGAAGTTTCAGCAGGACGAAAGAGTTTTGAATCTCATTCTCTCAGTGTTTTCAGATGGCCACCTCTGCGTTTGAGCAAGCAAACGGCAGATATCGTATTGCATAATGGCCAGATTTCACAAAGGTCCTTTCCTTTTCTCTTTTAAAGCACCCCTGCCTTTGCTGCTAAGGCACAGCAGAGTAAAAGCACAGGCTGCTTGCTGAATATGTGACTGTAGAAGGTCAATCTCAGACCAGAAATTCCTAAAATCCGATTGGCCAGTTTCATCAGCATGTCCATTCTGACTGGTCAGTCTCATCGGAGTGTACATTTTGATTGGTCAGTCTCATTGGCGGGTCCATCCTGATTGGTCAGTCTCATCGGAGGGGTCACATAGCAGCAGAGTTCACCTCTCTCCAGTGAAGTAGATTTTTATGTGGTGTTACAATGACATTAAGAATATTGAGCTGTTCCAGCATGATGCAAATAAGCACAAAGGAAGCATATGCGCGTCACAACATGTTCAGCATGCAAATCTGCTGTCTTGAATGGTATCCAGCCCAGCACTGTCTTGTACTTCCTCTGTATCGGTGAGAGCCGCAGTGCAGAGGTCACTGAATATATCTGAAAGGAGAGAAAGACAAGACACGTGTATTAGTGATGTCACATTCTCTCTCTCTCTCCACTGGGCGTGTTTTTAAAACAAACAGGTGCCAGACGAAACCAGACCTTACGGGTGCAACGTCAAACAATTTAAGCCTTGAAATATTACCATGCTTTATGTCTTTTTAAATGACATGACGTATATTTGTTCCCTCCAACGAGCACAGGAGGAAAAGCTTAAAGCGCAATTTGAAAAGCATACAAATGCTGTATTCAGCTCCAAACAGCTGGCTCGGCCCATAGTTAAAGCTTTGAGGAAATAGACAGCATCTTGTTATTGTAAGAGCAAGAGTTCAAGACAACCAGACAAATAAGATGGAATGTGGAGTTGAGAGAATGTCAAGGTTTATTGGAATGAAAGTTCCATGCGTGCCTGTAAGGTGATGTCATGCACACCTCCTAATCAAAGCAGAGACAGTCTTGTCTTCTACTGACCCAATCTTGTGTGCACAGACATGTGTGGCATTTGTTTAAGCAAGGAGGGATTGAGTGACATCAAAGGTCAAAGTGCACCATCTAATAGATCTCCATGAAAGCTCAAATGTAATACACATACAGCAATTAAAACTGCATGCATCAAAAAATATGAGCGTGTCTCAATCAGCTCTGTGTCTCAATTAGTCGTAATTCGTCAATATTAAAATACACAAATTCGGCCAATTCACTACACAATACCTGCACATGTCTTCACAATACTTCTGGTAAAGGAACAGAGTAGCGATGCTCCCTATTTTGGTTGGGCATTGTGGAAATTTTTAGGGAACAAATGCTTTAGTGCACTGGAACGATTCTGACAGTGGATAAGCCCTAAAATGGTCAACTCACTAGTCAGAATACTGAACCTAGGGAGCTGATTGAGATGCACCCTATGAATACATTTTATGGAGAACATCAATTGCTTTGTATGTCCAGAGTGGTGATGTCAGTCATGCCCTTCTGCTGCTCTTCCTGAGATTGGCGTGAGGTACCAGAGTTAGTGTAAAGGTCTACCCCCTCTACTGTGGATTGCAGAACTGTGGGCGGCACCAGCCCTGTCTTCTGAGTTCTAAGGCTCCTCACTAGCCTAGAACATGAGAGAGAAGGTTCATCTGGAGAACCTGGAGCTCAAACAGGTTCACGGGGAGTATTAAAATGAGGTTAAAATGTACAAAAGTTGGATGACTTATTGTTTTTTAAATGAGGTTCGGTGGACCTGTTAGAAGATGAAATTTAAATTGTAAGCAGTCAATGAGACAGAGATGCTACAAAATTCGTAGCAACGGAGATGCTACAAAATCAAAATAGGTCAGAAAAATACAATGCACATTAACACAGTACAGAATACCAAAATGCGTCTCTTTATTTAAAAAACAGTTGACATCCAGGAATAAATATATAAAGTGCCTTAGTAAACAATGGGCCCAAAAAAGTATTTGTGCATTTATGTCACACTTACAAAGGTATAAAATGTCATTACATTAGATAATAAAATACCAAACCACTTGGCATCCAAGATAGCACCAGCGAGCTTTTTCCAGCAAAACTCAGAAGTTTGCTTAAGCAGCAGATATACTGTGGAAAATGAAGCCACTTGGGGCATCTTCTGGTTGTGAAAACTTTGTGAAACATGTTCGTACTTTATGTGATCAACTACACCTGTGGTTATTCTGGACTTCTATGAGAACGAAGGGAAACTGACGTCATACAGCCACAGAAATGACCTTGAGACCAGCTGGATGAAAGCAACAGTAAAAATGACTTAAAGTTCTGAGATGATGATTAATCATCACCAATTTGCATTTTATGATGGGATGCAATAACATTCGTACTTTTAAAGTGTGATTTAAATGCTTTTTTTGGGCTACTCTTGATGGTTGTGATCAAAAACGAGGATGCAAAAAAAATGCAAAATGCAAAAAAAATTATATGTAAATTATGTGGAATTATAATTTCCATCAGCATAATTTGCTTGTCTCTTGTGTTTATGCCACATTACACCAAAAAAATTGAATTACATTTAAACCCGGTCCTGCCTAGACTGTATTCCACTGCTTATATCTAGGGAAAAGGAAGTGCCACTGTTATAGAAGGATGTCATTCTGAATTCCAATAGAAATGAAGCAACAAGAATATTGATCCAAGAACATGTTCTTCAGTTAATCAATCTAAGAAAGTTCTGGAACAGATAAGTTCAGATACC
Source organism: Botia kubotai (assembly GCA_036877585.1). Classification (NCBI taxonomy): domain Eukaryota; kingdom Metazoa; phylum Chordata; class Actinopteri; order Cypriniformes; family Botiidae; genus Botia; species Botia kubotai. The sequence continues at coordinate 4,111 of JAZGTI010007563.1, read as the reverse complement.
ACAAGGCACCGGCGACTCTAATCAAAAATATATATAAACAGATTTAGTTTTAACATTGGTAGATTTAATACAGAGCTTGACTGGTGAGCACAAAAAGCTTCGGAACACGGAAAAACTAAAGTTAAAAAAAATTAAAAACTAAAAATAATTTTAAGGATTAAATATGTATGAGATCATGATAAATCAGAGAATTTTTATTCTGTTTCATTTTAGAAATATTTAGCACCCATAAAGGCACTGCAAAGCCCCTCATGAAACCTCACATCATGAATCCATTGTCTGACAGTAAGTTATGTCTGGTTTTGATAATATTTTATGCCATGCAATAACACATCCATCCGTGAAACTCTTCCTTAAACTTTTAAACCAAAGGTTCTTGGTAAAGGCAACCAGAGTACCACTGAAACTCTATTTATGTGTGTCTGGCCTTTATTCCAATGACAGACACACATGATTTGCAACTTGCAAGTTCTAGGCGAAGACAAGTGCTGTTTAAAATTTAAGGCGAGGAGACCTTCTCATTCCTGAGAGCATTTAATAATAAAAAAATCACACCCCTGGTTTATTTTCTAGGAGGAGAAAGAAATTTTTATACCTGCTTGTGTATTTTGTCATATTTTAGGAGTACAAGATTATTTTTAACTTAAAAGATATAAGACAATCCATAGGGTTTTCAAATAAATACCTTTAAATAATGATTTTCAAATGAGAGAACTGTTAATAACAGATATCTCTGAAACAAAATCTACATGAGTGTTTGTTTACTAGCTGTTGGGTCTGCTAAAGACCTTGTGAATGAGTGTAGTGTGTGACTAAGCCTGCAGCAATATCTGAATGGTGACTTCATTACTCACCAGTGGCCGTTCTCTGACTCTTCTAGGAATTGTACTAAATCTCCAGCCTCCACAGACAGATCCTGAGCAGTACCTGACTCGTACGTCAGCTGCACCTGATATTTACCATGTTCCCTCTAAAGACAGATAGAGAAAGTGAGAGGGTTTATGATTTAGTTCAGGGTCACGGCACCAGCAGTTGGGTTTACTGGAACTGGAAGAGATGAGCATCAAGGTTAAAGTCATTGCAGTGTGAGTGTGTTTTTTAAAAGACATCTTATCTGTTGATTATTAAACGACGCCCCCTGGTGGTAGTGATCATGTACGTGAGGTTTAATAAGAGGTCAAGTTTGGCTTGCTAGCCCCTGATGCTAGACGCTATAACTACAGCAGTTTAGGGGCATCATTTTAAAAGCATTATTTTCTATTGATGGCCACTCAAAAGCAGCCATCTATTTTTGCTAACGTTTTTGTAAATATTTTATATAATGGTTGATGTTGTGCCAGTGACTGTTTTTGAAGGGTGCAATTTTCCCTGCCTGCTGCCTTGCTATCATAACTCAGGCTAGTCTCTAGTGAAGGACCTGGGACCATGCCAGCAGCCAATCAGTGTTGTTGTTTTCCTGTAGCTCCAGAGATAACAGTCACATAGCATTTAAGATCATAGGTTTGACAATAGATTTGATAGCTTTAGCATTTAAGCATCATAGGTTTGACAAACAAAACGTAAATCTTTTCAAGTATGCCCTTGAACCTGCTCAAGTACTCTTAGTTGGGATCCCCAGTCAATAGTTTAGCTTATAGAAGTCTTATCATTGGATTATTCAAGGTCGCCCTCTGGTGGTAGGAACCATGTATGTGAATTCCCTCTGGCCATTGTTAAAGGGGTTCTGACTGATTTTGTGCTACATAGATCTCCTCTCCTCACATATCAAGCAGAGGGATTAAGAATAGAGAAACCCCTGGGTGTTTAAACGATTTGGTCTTCTTTCAGAGTTCATTTTAAGGCCCTTAGGTCTCCACAGACTGGTATCGTACATAAAGAGATATGATTAAAGACGTCACTATTTTTGCCCTATCAATATTCATTTGGAAGGTTAAAAGGGAATGAGTGAGATATGTGGACAGAATGTGGATGAAGATCATGTAGTCCAATAGACAAACATTTTTGTTGTGGCCCTCATCTTCTCCATCTGACGAAATGGAAAGTTCTTCACTGGATGGAATGGTCTCAAAATCCTCCGCATCCATTGAGGGTAGACGCCGCTGACTCCATCCTGGAAAACAGACGAGTTAACCGAGTTAATCGTTCAGTGGAAAGCCCATAAGAGATGAGCAGAGGTGCTTGGGGAATAATGTAGCGTGTGAATTTTCCAGAAATTGTCCGTGAGGAAAAAGGTGTAGACACACTCAATGAAAAACATTCGGACTGATTTTGTCACCGTCAGACTTTGCGAAAAGAATGCAAATGAGGCGAAACACCCAAGAGAATCGAGAAAAATATGATAATATTTTGGCATATCACTGCAAAAATATGATGAAAATATGATCGGCATATCACTGCATCTTTCCACATAATTACCTGGTTGAGAAGCAGACCTCGGCACAGGGGGCTTGGTACCTTTACCTTTACTTTTGTTCTCAATGGGAAGTGTAGCTCGCATGGTGTCTGTGAGAAAACGCACCAGCTTAACAAACAGGATGTCTTTAAACGGTAGCATTACAGCGAAAACCAAACCTCACAATAGCTGGTATGCTCAATAATAGGCATGCAAGAATCAACCACAGAAGACTATCGAAAACCTACAAAGTAACCCTCCGGGAAACTACCACACCATAAACACAAACACACAACCGTATACCAACAACAGAAAGTTTGGAGGGGGGGAGTTTTTGTGGCTGAGTTGCTAGGAAATAAGAACCACCATCAAAACCACAATTCAGGCAAAAACACACAGAGTCAAATCATAAAAGATAAACAAAACTCAAAGAAGCACAAAATGAAATGTGGCGGGCTGATGGTTAAAATTCATGGATGCAAACTAACAGGATGCAAGCCGAACTCAGAAGAGGTGACCCAGAAACTGTACATCACAATCTTGCGATACAGCCACAGTTCCCTTAACTCGGCTCTGAATACATCTAGAATAACTGATCATGCAGTCAGTGTCTTGTTGCTTCAAATAATAAACCATATGGCCACTTGTTACAAACAAATTGATAAAACACACACACACAGAGCATCTTACAAAGTTTGGGCATGCAATATGCCATGCAGTACCTTCAAAGCCAAATGGTGTGGGGTCACTCTTGATTTGATGTCTTTTGCTCTTAAGGCTGGATGAGAGGGTAGCTAAGCACAAATATATATATACATATTTTTTAGAACATCTTAATACTCAATACTTAATACGTTAGAACGTATTGCTCATCTATCTTCAAACATATCCATCCATGATTAATAATCACAATAATCTTTCATTATTCCCCTTGCAGTTGTTATGTTTTGTCACATTAAAAGAGAATAATGAGGCCACCAGAAACAAAAGGCTCGCGTGAATCTAGATTCTCATTCGCATTCTTGAAGCTGCGCAGCGGGGCTACACTCCTAAATGTCATGCCACGTCCCAAATGTCAGCTTATCAAGAGTCAGTATTTATTATTCAATGCATCTGCCCCTTCATGTTTTTACTGGATTCATTTGCTGTGAAGTGCAAGTTTGATTTCATGAATTTCAAAGGGATGTAATGAAGAAGCTAGAAATGTCAAAAGTAACAGTACCAAGTTCGTGGTAAATTAATAAAACTAAAAAAATGTAACTTTACCAGTGCTTGTGTTTTTAAACTGACTGTTTTTAAACTCAAAGTCAAATAGATTATTTTTAATCTCTTTAGACTTTACCTTTGCTAGCATGACTGCATTGGTTGTCACAATAAAGACATCGTTTTAGCAATGTATATTTCAGTCCGCAATTTTCATGACAGCAGTATCTAAATCTCACTGATAATTAAAACCAAGACACATTACCAAAAGTTTGTTTTTTAATTTCAGATTTCAAACTATTTCTGAAGGTTGATTATAAAAGTGTCCATGAAACAGAAAATTGTGGTGTTGTGGTATAAACGAGGCTTAGAAAGAAAAAGTAGGCCAGGACTTGGTTTCGTTCTCCAGGAATCGAGTGGATCGTTGGAAGTTAGGGCGACAAGTTAATTGGAAGTTAATGCCGTCTTGCCATTGGACAGTGAATATAGTCCTGCCCTCACGGTGAGACATCATCA
>JAZGTI010007562.1:0-21475 GCA_036877585.1 Botia kubotai | reverse complement strand
TAAACAAGGCACGACTAGACGGGACGAGCTGAGACTACACTTAAACAACGAAACACGCAACAAGACGGAAGCTCAAACGAGCACACACGAACAGAACGAAAACTTTTGAACAAGGATTGAACAGTAACAGGCATGGAAACCACACGCATGGAAACCACACGAACCGGCACAAGACAGCAAACACGAGGGCATTAAATACACAGAGTAATGAACACAACAGGTGCGCAACATTAACTGAAACGAGGGAACAAGGAGGCGGGGTGATGACGCAAGATCGGAGAGCACATGGCTAATGAATATTCAACATCCATGAGCTTCCACACGTAACGCACACCCAGAGCGCGAGCTCAAACTCCGACTCAAATCGAAACTAGAACATGCGGAATGAGCCGGAGTCTGAGCCCACGCCCTGACACGTAACAAGACAGTCAGGATCCTGGCAAAACGCGATCTTAGAACTGGACAGAAGCCAGGATCCTGACAAGAAGACAATGTATTGCTTATATATTGCTCTTTCATTACTCAGGAGATTTAATAAAGATCTCTGATATGTTTTTATATACAGTAAAGCATGGCTATAGGCCTATTTCACAATATGGTGACAGACATCGGAAGTATTAAAAACCTACTTCCTGACAGCACCACAATCGACATTCATTATTATAATGGACTGCGAGCAGCTTGTTTTCTCCCAGTCATATTTATTTACCAAAAGTAACAATAGCAGATGTGTCTGTTGTTAACAATTTTCATAGAGATGTGAAAATATGGAAAGAAAACTTTTAAGCAATTTATTGTATGGTATATTACACAGTTGCCATGATAACTAATTTCCAGTTTATGGTTAATAGTATTTCACATAGTATTAATAGTATTTAGTAATTTCACATTTTACAGTATTTACATTTTACTGCTAGTTATTTATATCTATGAATGTTACAAATAAAATCTTGAATAACACATTCATTGGAGCTAATTTTTTGATGACACCACAGGGCTTTGCTAAACAACCTCCAACAAAACTTTTAGTCTAGTTTTATAGATATATTTTTATATTTACATCATATTACTTAATTATATTTACTTCATATTACATATTAATTATAGACAGAATCATTATTTTAATTCATGTAACACTAAAATAATATGTTCTGATGATCTTAAAGCATCCTCTGGCTGTTTTATTTTGGGATCAATGACAGATGACTCATTGGCTTTACTTGTTTATGTTTGATTTGCTTAAGATTGTGTTGCAAAAGCTATGAAATGATAAATGTCGTCAGCTCTCAACCGACCTGCACTTTATCCTTCATGAGATGCTTAGCACTTACAGTAAATGACACCCCCCATTTCTCCTTATGGCCCAAAATTAATACTTTTTAAGAATTTTGTCACTGGAAAAATTATGAAATGATAAATACATTTATTTCTTTAATAATATGAAACATAAAGAGCACCTTTGGTCATGAAATTGTTCTCAAAGTAAATAAAGCTGGTGCATTGACCAGAAAATAATTTCACAAGGTACACGTGTCAGGGTCCTAACTTCTTGTCTTAAGTTTTTCCTAATTCTCTTGCCAGGATCCTGACAACCCCTGTGTTCTGTGTCAGAGCATGATGTTTAGATCCTGACTTAATCCTAGTCTTGGATCTTGTTTCTTGGAATCAGGATCTAGACTCATGCTCTGGGTCTTTGTCGTCTGTGGAAGCACATGGCCTTTGTTTGTTTACATTTGCCATGTGCCGTTCGCCCCCGCCTTGTTTCCTCGTTAATCCCGTTTCAATTGATTCCCCTCACCTGTTTTCCCTCATTACCTGCCTTAGTTCTTTTCCTATTTAATGCCCTTGTGTTTGCTTTCCTGTGCCAGTTTGTTTTATTTCTTTTATTTTTGTTGAAGTGTTGTTTTTTTTTCCTGTGTTTTGGTTTTCTTGTTTCTTGGTTCTTGTTTTGTCCCCATTAAGAGAGTTTTTGTATTTTTGAAAAGTATTTTTGGTTATAGCTGTCTGCATATGGGTTCTTTCCCCTGAAAACATGTCACCTTTTAAAATATAGAATCAGGGTTAGGGTTACTTTTAATTAGCAATTTAATGTTCTTATTTCTCTTTCTGTTGTTTTAGTCTTCAAAATCAGTGTTGATGTTAAGCTTGTGTATTGCAGATTCATTCCCAAATACTGGTGTGTGTATATATAACCTTGAGTTATGCACTTCCAGGGCCTTGTTTCTCTGACCCCTCACTCTATCTTCACAAACGGGCTGTGTTTAAGCCCCAGTAAAGTACAAAGACATTAAATCTATGTGTTTATAAATGGATAAAGATGTTCTTTATCCATTTAGAAAATGGGTTACAAAAGCAGAGGGCTGATGGTTTCTTCCAAAGCTTTGCTCATTACAAACTGTCTGCACCATCGTAAGGCAATGCGTGACATTTTAGTTAGCAATCATCTTGAACCTTTTCTTACAACCTAACGTTTGAGTTCTTTAATCACCAAGTAACATTAACCATATTTGTCTGCCACCATTAAACTTTGATAGGTTCCCATGTTTCAACGCAACTCTTGAATCTAAGGTCTTTAAATAAGCTAAAAGGAGATTTTTAAGAAAAAATCCAGGCCCCAAAGATGTTCCTATTGCCTGTTAACTATGCGTAAATAGCTCTGTGTTTGTCTGTGTTTTTTGCAAACAAAACAATGGAACCGCAAGGAACCGCAATTTCCTCAGTTTCTGAGGAGTCCTTAAGATGAAAGTACCCATTTATGGACACATTTCAGACCCTATGTGAGATTTTAAAAGACCCATTTTGTTGTAATCACATTTTGTGTCAATTGTGTTTATATGGGTTACCTCAGCATAAACTGCGAGTTTACATTGCCTTGGTGCCATTATAGTAACAAAGCTTGAAAAACAAAGGTATGACATTATACTTAAAACCGTGGTCATGTCAGAGCTGTAATTAAGTCAACTGTCTCTGATGAAAGCAAAGGACTCTGTATGACTGGAAGAGGACTGTTTGTTTGTAGTCTTTCGGTAATGCTGATGCAGAGACACAAACACAGGGGTACAGACTGAACAGCCTTTTCAGATATTTAAAGTGTCACATGGAGAAACAAGAGTTGAGAATTAAGCTAGGCACCGATATATGTATGAATATCACAGAAATGTCAGGACACTCCCTCAAAAAAAAAAAACATGAAAATTCTCACCCTCATGCCATATAGGTGTATATGACTTTCTTCAGCCAAACAATCTGAGTTACATTAAGTAATATCCTGGTTCTTCCCAGCTTTGTAATGGCATTGAATTGTGCCCAAGATCTTGAATCTCCAAAGAGCGTAGAATAAATTATAGATACATTTTTATTTTGGTGTGAACTATTTTTTTAAGTACAATTAAATAGTAATAAAATGTCCTAAAATAGGTGTTGTTTAAGAAAAATATGTTTTCTCTCTTTTGATTTTAGTGTAAAATATGACCCACACACAGTCTTGACTAGTGAAAATCCGTATGTTGAATGTGTGACTTCCTGTAATAAAAAAAAATGTCAATTTTAAAAGGTCTCTTTTTTTTCTTACTTTTCATCACCAGACTATCAACCCAACACTGGTAACTGGATAAAAGTCTCACTAAGTCCTAGCAATCCTAAAATATCATGGCTGACATTATTTGATGTTTATCTCTCAAAGGCTATCTAATAAGATATAATAAGTGTCAATTTTCCTCTCAGCATGAGAGTTCAAGCAATCATTCCCAATTATATTCTTATTATATGTATCAATACTGTGATAGAGATGTGCACACTTATATAAAATATCAAATGGAAGGAATCCAAGTTGTCATTCTTATCTCTGTTGTAAAAATGGGATCTGCCAAACCCACTGGCAGTGGAACAATCTCATTTACTAAACATCGTCCAAACATCTCTCATTAAAATCTCAGATTATTCCCAGAGTCATAACTGCACTTCTCAATTTCAAACAGACCAGTTTTGTCCCTTTGTGCAGCTGTCACCTAAGCTCATTGCCCGGCTCCATTAGGGATCTGTCTTACAGCAACAGAGGGACTTTACATTCAAGACTGCTATTATTTTTATTGTTTCGCTTCAGCATGAGGAAACACCTGATCATGTAAATAGCTCTCCTGCACACCATGGCAGAGTATACTGTGTGCTGACAGGCCTACGTATGAGTATTCAAACCTTTGAAAGGGATGGGCCTTTTAAAGACCTGTTCAGGTAATAGTTTTACTTTAGTTAGTTTAGTTTACTATAGTTTAGTTTATAGTTTAGTTAAGGCAAGTGCCTTAATCTATTCTCGTCATGTCATGGCAGACATCCCAAATCAATTGAAATCAATCACAAATCAGCTTAGGATAGAATATCTAAATCAAAGATAGTCATAAAAACATTAATGCTTTTTAAAGCTATTGGTTTATTTTACAGCTTTTTGACCTTGCCTCTACAGAAAAATTATTTGCTACAAGAATTATACGGAGTAATATGAGAATATAGCCCCCTCTCATGCAGCATTAGAACATCATCAATCATCAATAAACATCAATAAACCGAACAGCCTTAGGCTTTCTGCAATATTTTTTATATATTATAAATATATAATTGTAACTGTCTTATCGCTTATCTGTCTTATCTATCTTTATCTGTAAGTTCTGTCAGACACTGTACATTTGGTAGTGGGTATGCAGCAGGCTTACAGCATGGTCCTAAAAAGTAAAGTTGTTGTAAAATATATGGCCAAAATAGTCTAACAAATAAAGAGTATACAGATTCTTTTAATAAATATACAAATGTGCAAGAAGAAATATACCCTAAAAACCCTAAATACAACATGCATTTTCCCATAACGCTTTTTGAGGCATTTCCTGTAATGCATTTCCCCATAAGGCCCCCCATTACTACACTTTCTTACATCTCATGCATTGTCTAAATTATAAATTGTATTAAGTATGGCTTTAAATTATATGAACGCTAATCCAAGGCATCTGTGAATACCAGAGTCAATTTAGTTGTTTTGCTATTTTGTTATACAGTACAATTCCCAACATAGCCAGCAGATGTCGCTCTCCTCCTGCTTTTGATATTGTCAACAGACAGTACGTAGCCACAACGTCAATTTGGAGGCTAACACAGAAAGGTTTTTAGAGTTAAAAGGATATAGATATGCTAGAGTACTCCTCATTACTAGCTAGAATGAAAAGGTCTAGTTACTGCGTCTGGCCACTTTATAACCTTGAGGAGAAAGGTTGAAGATCCAAGTTTTACTGTGTGTGATTCACGCACAGTGCAGTATATGTGCACACCATTCCCTGCCACAATAGATGAAAGGTACTGTCTATATATTAGGTTAAATTACATATTTATATTCATATGAATATTTTCCTGTGTACTTCTGCGAAAAATGATATAAACTATATTGTGCTATCCATTTGAACAGTGTAATGTTATTTTGAACACAAACACATTAAACCCAAGCATTTTCCTGATCAGCCTCATCAAGCAGAAACAAAGGCCCATTTGCATTTTAATTGAATAAATCCTTGTATTACGATACAGCCCGATTAAAATTTGACTAGGATTAATAGGATTTCTCAGAGTGGAAAATGGTGCTGGTTGGCAGACTGTTGGCAGGCATTATATGGTCAGGTGGTGTTTTGTTTTCACGTAATCAGTATTGGGAAGAAGAGATTTTTTGTTTTGTTTTAAATTACTTGGGCTTATATACTAATGGTATATTGTGTTAGATGTCATAGGATTTACAATATTACAGTGAATATAATACAGTTGTTTTGGAGTAGTGTTTGTTATACCTTCAAAAAATGTAAAGTTAGATGACAATAGCTGGCTGTACATTATCCCACTTATAAATCAAAGATAGTGATAAAAACATTAATGCTTTTTAAAGCTGTTGGTTTATTTTAAAGCTTTTCGACCTTGCCTCTACAGAAAAATTCTTTGCTACAAGAATTATACTGAGTAATTTGAGAATATAGCCCCCTCTCGTGCAGCATTAGAACATTATTAATCATCAATAAACATCAATAAACCGAACAGCCTTAGGCTTTCGGCAACACTTTTCTGTTATTTCGGTTTATAACTGCCACCATAATAGATAAATGACACACAGAACACACAAATATATAATTGTAACTGTCTTTTTATCTGTAAGTTGTGTCAGACACTGTACATTTGGTAGTGGGTATGCAGCAGCCTTACAGCATGGTCCTAAAAAGTAAAGTTGTTGGGAAATATATGGCCAAAATAGTCTAACAAATAAAGAGTACACAGATTCTTTTAATATATATATACAAATGTGCAAGAAGAAATATACCCTAAAAACCCTAAATACAATATGCATTTTCCCATAAGGCTTTGAGGCATTTCCTGTAATGCATTTCCCCATAAGGCTTGTTATATCTTCAAAAAATGTGAAGTTAGATGACAATGGCTGGCTGGACATTATCCCACTTATTACACGGCTACTTACCAAGATTTGATTTAAAGTATTTTATTAGCTGATTTGTAACAAATACAAACTTTCCAGAAGGACAAAAGTTTCTATTCAGCTTTAAGCTAAAACATGACGTTCAAATAAGATAAACATGCAATTTGGTTTACTCATTTGTAAATAAATGTTTATAATGTTATTAATTAGACATATTTATTTGTAATGTATTTATAAGTAAATTATTTATACAAGTTAATTATTTGAGTCAAGATGACTCGCAGTAACCCGGGTTACCCTCTGTTATTGATTTCGGGCAGTTGTTAATCACTCAATGATTAAGAGTTTACTATAGATTCATCAAAGACACATGATTTATCATTTAGATAGTTGACAGACACAGCATATTTATGAATAAACTCACTCAATCAGAAAAACAGTTTTCTCAATAAACAGGTCTCTCCGGAACAGTCTGGGATCAGTTTTCTGGAAAGCACTGTTATTAGTTTTTGTGATAAAGAGAGGGGTCTCAAAATAAATATAAGATATAAATCTGCAACAAATAATCCTCCCCCCTGCTTCTGTGCTAATGAGTGTTTTGTTGCAATGTTAGGAAATTGTAAGAAGAAATAAAATAAACAGATAAATAAAAATCACCTGACCCTTCTCATAATATTAAAAACCACATAATAGGATCAATACAGCAATTACTGCAGTTGCTGGTGCATTTTAAAACTTTGTGTTGGGGTGTCATTCTTTCAATCTAACAATACTTTTCTATTACAAACTTCATATGCAGTGGCAACTATCTAAAAGCTACAATTCATAACTATTTTGGTCAAAATGAATTAAAAACAGTTATTTAGCAAGTACATATAAGATAAGTGTTCAAAATGGCCCTTTCTGTCTTACCCTGATTCACAATTTGAAGTATAAAATACTGATTTAGAATTTAAGATGTTGGGTCCAGTTTTGCAGGAAATGTCACTTTGACTTGTGGGTGTTTAGCATGGTGAAACATCTGTAGCATGTTCTCACAGCAGCAGTTGATTTGAATTTAAACTTGTCATCCATGTTAAAGGTTCAATAAGCGATTTTTGGAAAATACTGTTTTACTGTGTTTTACTTTTGTTTACTGTTTTGTATCACTTGTATCCAGGGGTGCCACTAGGGTTGCTGGGCCCTCTCTATTTCTCACGATTGATTCTGTTCACAATATGTTTGTGATCACCTTGCGGGGTAAGGGGTGGGTCCCCTCGATCCGTTCACTATCGCCTTCCAGGGAAGACCTAAGATTTTAGGTTTTGGACAAGGTTTTGGACAAGAGAAGAAATTAAGTGAGGATTAAATGTCAGTTATTGTGTTTATACATAAATAGTAAGTCTGTCTATTTGCAGATGCTGTTGGTGTGTTCAAACGTACTTTTATTATGATTTCTGTAAACTCGTAAAACTGTGCTGCGTTACCACACCATTTAATTCCATTTAATTAATAAAGTAAAATGTATGAGAAGTAATTTAGCATTAAACAATATGTTACTTGTGGCTAAATCATTATAATGAATTAAAATCATGTGATCACACATAACGGTTGTATCATTTCATTATCTCATCCATGAACAAATCCACATATCAAATTAAATTGTGTAACAGCAAGAGAAAAGATGTCACAGTATTAGTTAAATGTAAAATATCATAAGTCATCTAATTGCAAATTACTTTGGGGAATACATGGAACTTGATTCTCTTAAGCATGGCAAGAGTTGGAGCTGGTAGACCTCCACCTGCAAATTTAAAGTCACTTTGTTTTCTATTGTTGAGAGTAATATTTTGTCTTCCCATGTAAATCGACTTTTACAATGTGACTGTAATCACAAAATGTTGTTGAAATGTTGGTGATAATGTTAATCCACCCACATATTATGCCAGGCTTTTAAAGAGGACACATCTTAAGAACATTTGCTTATTGCCTTTGGAGTATTGCTCGGGGTGTTTGCATTAATATTAATATCATTAATATTGATTTCATTGAAAGCTGTTCGTTCATGTGGCTCCTGCAAAGGGTCACTTTAATGATGAAAAGTAATCAGTCTTATGTGACAAAATGCTCATTCTCAGTCTGACAGTCTATTTGAATCCAATATTTTTTCTTCTGTTTGTAATTTCCGAACACTTGGGTCTAGAAGCTTAAATCTTTCATGAAGTAATTGATTTGAATCTTCACCCAGATCAGGCAACCATCTTGTATTTCGACAATGTTTGACTGTTGTTTTACTTCTACAATGTTTTCAGTCTTCACTTAAGTTGGTTCTAGCTGGTATCTTCAGACAAAAAAGTCCAAAGTTGCTTTTTGGCATTTTACAAAATGATGCCGGTAATGTTGATTCTAAACAGGAAATTCCCTGCTGAAAAATCAGTCTTCAGCTCTTAAGTTCTTGATATCTGTTTTGAAACATGGTAGCTGGTTTCTAGCTGGTTTCTTGCTGATCCAAGCAAGTCATAAACTGGACCAGGTACATCCTGTTTGATCAGCACCAAACCAGCTACCAGCTGGTGATACCATAAGAGTTTAATAGGGTCAAGATGGTGGCTAGTCAACCAAGAAATAACAAGTTTGGACCAGCTATTAGCATGCTTAAAATAATGTTTCAAAACACAGTTACGAGTTTTAAGATTTTGACTAGGGTAAGGCTGTATCTCTGCCATACTTTGCCCTATGAAAATGAAGTCTGGTAGGTCTTACTGTATATCTACCCTGATTTGGACAAACCCAAAGTTTGTGAGAAAATGAGGGGGTTCCAAGATTCCATCAATTTAAGAAATATCCAATTTCAGGGAATATTCTACATGCTGCAAAACACAAACTATTATTGTGCCTTGTACACATTAAAAAACAATTACCATGAACCAAAGCGTTCATTTTCAACAAACTATGATGGCAGTTGCAGTATGCTTTGCAGAGATGATCTTCTTCTTAAATCTCCTGCTCAATCGCAACAGTTTTGCCTCCTCATCTCTACTGCTCTATCTGTCCCAGATGTCAAAGTGACGGCAAACACAAACAACACCTATTCATGGAGGATTATATGCTATGTTAATACTGTTCGTTTCTGTTCTTTCTAATTTTTATGTCTTGTAGTAATTTTTATGTCTTATTGTCCACAAGATATTATCAGGATTGACAGGCTAATTACTGATAGGGTCAGAACAGAGGGATGTTACATTAAAGTGGATTATGAGTTTGCCATTCAAATGAAATGAAATACTTTAAATGGCAAGAATAGTTTACACTGACAAATATAAAGACCTTAATTTTTAAGTGACTGAATACTGGGAAATATTCCATCAATTTGCATCACCTTCTTTATTTTATAGCAAACCTTAAAAATGCATGGATTAAGTCAAGTAAAAATAGTGTTCTGCACTACAGTAGGTATGAGCTACTGTAGCGCAAGTAAATGATACTGTACTGTAGTACAGTATCATTTTCATTCCACTTCACAATTATCTGCTACTTTGTGTTGGTCTATCACATAAAATCTCAATAAAATACATTTAAGTTTGTTGTAGTAATGTGACAAAATGTGGAAAAGTTCAATGTGTATGAATACTTTTGCAAGGCACTGTAACAGTAACAAGAGCACAAACACCAGGCCTTCTGGGTCCACATACACACATCACTCATCTATCTAAATGAGGACATTCAATAAACCTCTACTGTTTTATTAACACCTAGATATAAACACTAACCCTAACCTAGAAAAGTTTTAGCATTTTTACAATAAACACATTTTTACTATATTTTTATAAATGAGGAGACCCCCAAAAAAGTTTAGCATTGTCAGGGATTGATCACTTTTGGGTACAAATTTGTACCCAATATAAAGTCTGATTAAGTAAACCCCTTTTTATCTGTATTGGATAAACTTGGTCCTTGGACATCACATCCTGTCTTTGTCAGTCGCTTATGTTGCTGTCTCATTTAAAAACAAAAGAGCTCAGAACACTTTTTTACATCATCAACAATGTCCCAGACATTTCCATTCAGTATACCTCAAATCCAGAACCTGAAGAAACAGCCTGAAGTCTGCTAGCATTTCAGTCTGTTTTTTAAGAGTTGTCATTCATCCTCTCATCATTCAGGCATCATTCCTCTCATCAGTGGTTACACAGGCTATTACTCACAGCAGAAAAAAAGACACAGATTCAAATGAGGCAGGCTACTCCTGATGAAAGCACTTTTATATTCTGAGTTCTCAAATCTGATCTTTATTAGATAAACCGCAGTGTCCGTTTCTTACAATGAAACTTACAAAGTCACTATAAAGTCACTATTTCTTAGTCACTAGAGTGACTAAGAAAGTTTTTTGTTTTATCCAATCACCATAATTCTAGTTGGTTTGGTATTGTACTGCTTTTGAGATTTATTGCTCTTAGTGTTTTACTATACGGCCAAATGTCTGTAGACACAGAATCACCACACCCATATGTGCTTGTTATTTAACATTATTTAACATGTTGTTTAACATTATTAACCATTAAAAGGGATTAAATAAAATCATAGATGACCTCATGTATACAAAGCCCAAATCAATTATGGCAATGAAAAAAATCTCATTGGTTCCTGCATTAAAAAAAGAACCAATGATGTTTCATTTTATTGATATGCTTCCATATTTCCATATTATCTCAGTATATGTGGGTTCATCAATGATTTGATTAGATGTTAGAGTAAATAATGACAAATTTTAATCTGTTCATTATTCAAAGTGAAGACTTGAAATGTCATTCTTTTTATTATCTCCCCAACATTGGTTTATTTTCTACATATAACAAAGCCAATTATATCTTTACATCTGTCTGGATTCAAAAATAAACATGATTGATTTTGTTTTGGAGGTGCTCAGAAGGTGCTCAGTCATGCTGATATCCTTGAAAGCCTGCAGCCCCAAAGAGGTGCATCAAATAACAATATCCATATAAGGTGTTATTTTATTATAGATGGTTTATTCAGATTACAGTAACAAAACTCCAGCCACCAGGCCCGAAATGATCATAATATAACAAAGAGTCAGAGGTGTTTGAATCCATTTGCAGTATGTTTATTATGGATAGTCAAACAGGCAGAAGATCATACACGGTAAACAGATATATCAGAGGCAAAACATGAGAGCGAAATGATAAACAGACATGGGTCAGGACAGGCAGCAAACAATCAGAGGCGATATAACAATCCAAATCAGGGCAGGCAGCAGAGAATCAAAACGGTAATACAGTCCAGGTCAAAAAGACAAGCGGGCAACAATCAAATAACAGGGAAAATCCAAAGTAATACACGAAAAGGCAATCAGAGAATAACAGGGGAAAATGTTCAGAATTGCTGCACGGAGGCAAGTCAAGACTTCGCGATGACACCGAGTTTAAGTCCGGTTAATATGGAGGAGTAGATGAGGATCAGGTGTAGAGCAGGAAGTGATCAGCGGCATGTGAGGTGCATGATGGAAAGTGTAGTTTTTGAGGTTCCGGTTAGTATTCAGGTAATGGTTCCCTCTGGTGGCATGGTGGAGAAGAGGCTGGAGCCTTTGGAGGCTCCAAAGTTGCCTCCAAAGTTGAAGGTTTTACTAATGAGTTCTGTGCATATTCTGCCCGCATCAAGAATATGCTCCAATCGTTCTGTCGTTCGTGACAGTAGGATCTTAAAAAGTGATCTCTTGATTTAACCTCTCTGTTTGACCATTGGACAGGGGATGATAACCAGATGTCAGGCTTATGTTTACCCCAAGGCTCTTGAAGAAGGCTGACCAGACTCTGGACATGAATAGGGGCCCACGATTAGAAACTATATCTTCAGATAACCCATAAAATCTGAACAGGATCTCAGCCGTCTCCAGTGACGTGGGGAGCTTAGGTAATGAAACTAGATGACAGGCCTTGGAGAAACGATCAACGATTGTTAAAATGGCTGTGTTACGTTAAGATTTAGGGAGGTCAGTAATGAAATTCACAGCAATATGAGACCAGGGCCGTTGGGGTATTGGTAGAGGTGGCAAAAGTCTGGAGTATAGCTATCTGGGGGTTTTAGCCATTTTACAGATACTGCACTCTTGGACAAACTTGATGGTGTCGTTAGAAAGAAACGGCCACCAGAATCGATTTTTTTAGGACTTCAATGGTTGCTGTGATGCCTGGGTGACCTGAGCTGGGAGATCTATGAACTAACAAAATTAAACGATTATGAAGGGGTTCAGGAACAAAAATTAGGTTGTTGGGGCATGTTGTGGGTGGTGGGGTTTGGTTGTTGTACTGGTTTATTTCTGTGATGGTGTCCCACCAGATGGGAGCTACAAGTAAATTGGCTGGAATAATGGATTCTTGACTTGGGGGTGGGGGTGTTTCTTCAGACTGTTGTTAGAGAGAGTCTGCTTTGGTGTTTTTTGACCCAGGGCGATACGTACTGGAAGCTGATGATAAAACTGGAATTGGGTAAAAAATAAGGCCTGTCAGTAGTTAAGTCTTTTGGCAGACCGCAGATACTCCAGATTTTTATGGTCAGTTAGTACAGTAAATAGATGAGCGGCTCCTTCCAATCAATGTCTCCACTATTCTAATGCTAATTTAATAGCTAGGAGTTCACGATGATCTCTTTGAAAAATAGGCACTTGGGAATAGTTTAGGTGGTGTACCATGACGTTGTGACAGGATAGCTCCTACCCCTGTATTTTATGTGTCTACTTTAACTATGAAAGGTCGCTCAGGATCGGGGTGTTTCAAGATTGGTGCGTTTGTGAAATGTCTCTTAAGTTCCTCATGTGCTTTGTCAGCCTGGGGTGACCAGTTCAGTTTACCAGAAGTCTGTTTAGTAAGCGAGGTTAAGGGAGCAGCAACTGAGCTAAAGCCTTTGATAAAATGGCTGTAGAAGTTTGCGAATCCTAAAAACCTCTGTAATTCATTTACTGTTCTGGGCTGTGGCCAACCAGAAACTGAGGCAACTTTCTTATCATCCATGGCAATACCATCTCGACAAATAATGTAGCCTAGGAAAAGCAGTACTAGTACAGTGAAACTCACACTTCTCCTCTTTGACATATAGGTGAAATTCCAAAAATCACTTCAAAACTGATCGAACATGCTGAATGTGCTCCTCTGGTGAATTAGAGTAGGTCAGGATGTTGTCTATGTAGATGATGACCCACCTCTTGAGCATATCTCTGAATATGACGTTCATGAATACCGATGGGCTATTAGCCAGTCGGAATGGCATGACGAGGTATTCACAGTGACCTGACAGGGTAAAGAATGCTGTCTTCCATTCATCACCTTCTGACTAAGTTGTGACACTATGTAAATCAAGCTTTGTATAATACTTGGCCTGACGGAGTTGTTCTAGGGCTACTGGGCCTAATGGCAAGGGGTATCTAAATTTAATAGTAATCTAATTTAGAGCTCGGTAATCTATACAGAGTTGAAGGTGACTGGTAAAGTTACATTTGTGGGATAAATGGGAGAAGTCGGTCACTAGAGGGACGTACAGGGAATGACCATTTGATGTGGCCTGATCCTCCACAATACAGACAGAGGTTATGGAGAATTCTGCGAGCTCGTTCCTCTTGAGTGATGTGAGTAACTCCTAACTAGTATTCAGATCTGCGGAACAGGAGTTTGAGGGTGTCTTCAACCCAGGTAGTTTGTGCTGTCAGGGTCCGAAAGGTTAGGGAATATTCAGAAGCGGTTTGTTTGCCTTGAGGCAGGGTCAATTGCTCCCGTGCTCCTACCTCCTGCTGAGTGATCAAACACCTCACAAAAGTGTTGCAAGAAGATCTCAAAGGTAGGGAATATGGATCCGTCCACTCTCCACATTGCCGTAGCCCAATCTAATGCTTTACTCGTAAGTAGAGAACAAACAAAGGCTATCCTACTGGAGTCAGAGGGATATAGAGAGGGTTGTTGATTGACAAACAAAGAACATTGTAGTAGGAACCTCTTACATTTTGTTGGAGAACCATCAAACTTTTCGGGAAAGTGTGCAGTGTGGTTGGCACGGTAGTGCTTGCGGCCAGTTCCTCCGTGAGAGTGGACAGGCTGTTGAGCTGGTGTTGTTGAATGGCAATCTGGGAGGCCTACATTGACAGGCCTCCCAGGTGAGGTATATCATGGGAAGTATAGTCTTTGAGGTTCCAGTTAGTAAGTAATGAATACATGAAGCTGAGTGTTTCTTTGTGCTAAACAATTAAACACGAACAAGCTATGAAAATATCCTCTATTTGCCATCAACACCCAGCAGCTCCCAGATACAGTCTAAGAGCTCTTCTACTGAGTCAGGCAAAAATTTTGATATATACTGTACAAAATAACTATAGACTATAACAAAGAGGAAATACTCCCTATTAAATTAAAAACTTCCCAAATAACAGTATAACAGTAACAACTAATAATAATGAAGTATTTTGTTGTTTTTTTACAACAATTACTAGCATTTTCACCCTAATATTTTAAATATGTATCATGCTTGCTTTTTTAAAATTATCTTATATGTAAATACCATGGTATCTAAATACAGTAGTCATTCAGCACCATGTTATATATGAAAGTAAAAAGGTCTTACCATCACCATGTCCTAACCTGATTCAATGTGAAGTCATAACCAGCATCTCAATACATCTTATTTTTTGCATTGTTTTGTATGGTATACAATACAGTATGGTATACAATAAACAATACAAGTGTTACTTGTATTGTTTTGTTTGGTATTTGTTTCTGTTACAGAAAATGTATTTGATTTCATAGCCCTATATAAATTAAATAAACAGACCCATACAAAATTGCACACACAAAAATAACATTTACTAAGCTGAACAGGCCTGTGTTAAATAGATTGCAAAGGTTGGCTGTAGTTTTATTGAAAATTTATGAAACCCATTGAGCATTGTATTGTAATGTATTTTAATCAGGTCAAATATTTTACTAGTCATTGCTATATATTCTTTAATAACCAAAGATATGTGCAGTTTTATTCTAAACTGACGCATTTCCCGTTTGAAAAGGAAGTTCATGAAGAACAATTGGAAGGGCTGTAGTTTAATGTGACAGCCCTGAACCATGATTTGTTACTTTGCTAGTTATTTGTAAGGTGGTGCTAGCAGTAATATTCTCATTCTACAAGGCATTTTATTAGGCAATTTTATTATTCCTGTCTGCTTAAGATATATCAATATGATTCAGTTTCCTTTAAATATTAATGAGCTGTTTTTATAAGAAGGTAGTCTTTACATTTCTTTCTACCTATTATGAGACTATGTTTTTATCATCAGCTTGTTTAATGTCAGTTATTCTTAAACACTCCTCTGAAATCATGCACTTGTCATTTATGGAATCCCTTTGTTCCCAAGCAGACAGGTGTTTAGATGAGACAGATCTCCTATGAACCCCCTGTTTGTTCAGGCCAAGGTTCCTCTGGCCTGTGCTGGTTACACAAGGCATTTTACCAAGGTTTAACTGTTGACCTTAAAGCGAGGTGAGAGCTTTTACCATTTTATGTTCTCTAATTGTGCGCTGTTACTAAATGACGCCAACTGTGTCCTGTGATTGGCTTCCCTGTGGGAATAATGTCATAATATCAAGTATGTGTGTAATTAAGGATCGAAGGCGTTGGGATCCATATGCAGCGTTTTAATATATATCGTAATCAGACAGGTGGTTATCGGCAACAGGTAAACAACAATATCAAAGGCAAGGCAAAACAGCAAACAATATCCAGGCAAGAGTCGGGGCAGGCAGCCGTGGCCTAATGGTTAGAGAGTCGGACTTGTGACCCAAAGGTTGCAGGTTCGAGTCTCAGGTTCGGCAGGGATTGTAGGTGGAGATTGTGAATTACCAGCACTCTCTCCACCCTCAATACCACGACTGAGGTGAGACCCTTGAGCAAGGCACCGAACCCCCAACTGCTCCCCGGGCGCCGCAGCAATGGCTGCCCACTGCTCCGGGTGTGTGTNNNNGGTGTGTGTGTGTGTGCGCACTTGGATGGGTTAAATGCAGAGCACAATTTCCGAGTATGGGTCACCATACTTGGCCTCATGTCACGTCCTTTCCTTTTCCTTTCATATTGACCCCAAAATGTTTAAAAAATGCAGACCATACCCTAGAGGTAAATTGAGGACCTCAGTCAGATACAATGTCCTCGGGAAGCCCATAAAATCAAAAGACATAATTTACATAAGACCTCAGTTTCGAAAGTAGTGGGCAGCTTGGGGAGGGGAATGATATGACAAGCCTTAGAAAAGCAGGATGGTGGTGTTTCCCTGTGAATCGGGTAGGTCGGTTATCAAATCTATTGAGTTGTGAGATCAAGGAAGACGAGGAGTGAGTAGTGGCTGTAGCAGACCAGCTGGAAGTTGTTTGGGTGTTTTGGATGTTTGACAAATTGAACAGTTCTAGACAAAGGCAATGGTGTCTGCAGAAAGGGAAGCAGTCACAGTCACAATAACAGCCACCAATAACAGTTCTTAATCAATTGTAAAGTGTCTGTAATGCCAGGATGTAATATATAATATTAGTCACTATAATAGTTCTTTTATCGTCTTGTGTCGGGCTATTCGGTCACTGCCTTAACTTCGCTCTCATCCATGGCCACCCCCTTCATGACTAATTATGTAACCCAGGAAGGAGGTACTGGTACAGTGGAAATCACACTTTAGTTCACACTTTAGTATAGTTGAATTGGATTAAATGCTTGAGCACAGCTCTGACGTGTTAAATGTGTTCTTCCGAGGTCTTAGAATAAAAGAGTATTTCATCGATGTATATAATTACCCATCTTTCTAGCATATCTCGAAAAATGTCATTCATAAATGACTGAAAGACTGCTGAGCTATTAGCTAGTCCGAAAGGCATAACTAAATACTCATAATGGCCGCTTGTTGTGGGGAAAGCAGTTTTCCACTCATCTCCTTCCTCAAGTTATAAGCATTACATAGGTTGAGTTTCATGAAGAATCTATTCTGACGTAATTGCTCTAAGGCTACTGGGACCAACAGAAGAGGTTAGCAGAATTGAATAGTGATGTCATTCAGGTCTCTATAGTCAATGCATGGTCGCAGACCCCCGTCTTTCTTCTTGACAAAGAATAAGCCTGCTGATGTGGGAGAATTGGAAGGTCAGATAAAGCCCTTGCTAAACTCTACCTCTGTATAGGATATCATGGCTTCGGACATGGGTTGAGAAAGAGAAAATATTCTACCCTTGGTGCATCACAAGCTGGTTGGCTTGATCGGATATCTGTGCATCCAATAATCAATAGCAATAGCAAATCATGACTTTGCAATATGGATAGTTTGGCTTAAATAGGCTGTATAATTCTCTACAGGTGACCAACGGTGCTGATTACAGGCGTGGAGGAGGCGGAACCAGAGAAATAGGTTCACCCAAAAATGAAAAGAATTTTATTATCATTTACTGTACTCACCCTAATGTCATTCAATTGAGTATTGATGTCATTCAAATGAGTATTACAGTCAAATGAGTGTATTTCCTTATGAGAAATGATAATATTAATAATATAATAATAATATATTGGCCCATAGACTTCCATTGTAACATTTACTGAAAACATTTTATTAAGAATGCACATTCATGCATGTGCCATTCATTAATATATAGATTCCTGACTGTTCAGAAGGCCATTTGAATATAAAGCCTATTGCTCCTTAACTGCTGAGCTTGAATGAGCAAGTAATGGATGGGCAAGTTAATAAATCCCTAATAATAATAATTATTAAGATAATAATACGATAAAGATAATTTCTATTTAAAACAGTAACATAGACATCTGAGTGTATATCAAGCCTATTAAATAATACAAAAGGGACATGGATTAAAATAATTTAGGATGAATTAGAGGACATTTTATCCCGATTTAGCATAACTTACCGGTGACTGTGAGATATAAAAAGCCTACAGCGTTTGTCAGGACTCCAGTCTGATCGTCCCGGGTTTGTATTGTTTTATATGTTGTTACCGCGTCTACCCCGCTCCTCTCGTTCCATCCCAGCTGTTTTCTTTCGGTTATCTCTGTCATCTTCCACATTTTTTCTAATAATTACTTACCCTTTATATTTCCCTCATCTTTTCCAGTCTTTGTCAGAGCGTTTTGGTTGTTTAGATACCTGACCTGAGTCTGCTAGAATTCCAAGTTGCTGTTGTTCCCGTTCCGTCCAGTCTTGTCCGTGTTGGTTCAGGCCATTTTTGGTCTTGGGTTTTGTTTGTTTTGCAGTTACTCCCACACGCCCGTGCCGAGTATCATCTGCCCTTCGTCCCGGACTCTGCTGCAGCCCATCCACATCTGCCTGCTCTCCACCCGGTCCCTGCATCTCCACCCAGCCATTCCCGTCTGCTGAATCTCCTGCCCTGCCCGCCATCTTCCCGAGGTCCAGCTGCCTTCATCATCCCTCCCATCTGTGCCGGAGCTGAGACCCCTTCCCCTTCTCTGTCATTTCTGTGCCTGTCATCATTGTCAATAAACACTTGCATTTGGATCCTCGCTCTCTCTCTGTATCCTTCACAGTACGCTCTGACCATCAATGGATCCAGTGAGTGCAGATGCATTTTGATCAGCTCTGGCACAGCAGAAGGTGCTGTTGGGCCAACACACAATGCAATTCAACGCTAATTTTCTAGAGATGGACCGCATCTCTGCTGGCATAGTGGATCTTAAGATGACTGTCCGAGAGTTGCAGCGGGATGTTGCGGCGGGTGATTCGGTCGGCTCCCCCACTATTTCCCCGGCCGAGTTCGAAGCTGAACCTCGAGTGAACAATCCACCATATAATGGAGACCCGATCTTGTGCCATGGCGTTCCTCTCCCAATGTTCCCTGGTCTTCGCTCCACAGGCCCGGCGTTTCGTTACCATTTTTTGGCTGGGCTGAAGGAGGATATCCAGTATGAGATCGCCATCCGCAAGCCACCCAAGGATCTTAATGAGCTCATCAGTCTGACTCTGCGCATTGAGACACGGCTGAATCTACGTCGACAACGTTGGGCGGCTCACATGTCTCCAGCGACCCTGAGCCTATGCAGCTTGGGAGGATGAAGCTTTCCTTACAGCAGAGACATCAGCGCATGACTCAGGGTCTGTGTCTCTACTGCGGGTGATCAGGCCACTTTATCCGATCCTGTCCGCTAAAAGACAGGGCCCATCGGTAGTGCAGAGAGCACTGATGGGCCATGCGGCAAGGGTCTCTCCTCAGTCTTCTTTGTGTTTGTGTTTGAGTACTGTGTTTTGTTTTTTTTCCTAACTGAGTCACCCGGTAGACCCGAGACGGTCTGTTTTAGCCTGGAGCCCCTCTTGTCATTTGTCCTGCCTGGGTGCTGCCTCTCTCCCTGTGTCTGTTTCCCCTGTGTTGCAGGTGGAGGCGGTCAATCTCTTTCAGGTCCCGACGGAGTAGCATAATGTCTGGATGGTGTTTAGCAGGCTACGTCTCTCCCACCTCACCGGCACTACAATTGTGCCATAGATCTCCTCCCAGGCACTTCTCTGCCTCGGGGTCATTTTTTTTCCCTGTCTGGTCCTAAAAGAGAGGCTATGGACTCATCCGTCCCTCCTCCTCTCCGGCGGGTGCCGGGTCCTTCGTTAGGAAGAAGGACGGCTCTCTGCGTCCTTGCATTGACTATTGAGGCCTCAATAACATAACCGTTAAGAATCGGTATCCCCTACCGCTTATGTCATCCGCCTTCGAGTCACTGCAAGGAGCTCGGGTCTTCACTAAATTAGACCCCCGCAACACCTATCATTTAATTCGTATTTGGGAGGGGGAGACTGCCTTTAACACCCCTAAGGGACATTTTAAGTACCTGGTCCTTCCATTTGGTCTCACAAACGCCCCGGCGGTCTTCCAGGCCCTCATTAGCGACGTGTTGGGGGATATAGTGGATAAGTTTGTTTTTGTTTACCTGGATGATATTCTTATTTTCTCTCCCTCTCTTCAGGTTCATGTCCAACACGTCAGAAGGGGCCTCCAGCAGCTGCTGACTAATCATCTTTACGGTAAGGCGGAGAAGTGTGAATTCCATACCGACTCGGTTTCGTTCCTTAGACATATTATTTCAGTCCAAGGTATCAAACCTGATTTTGCCAAGATCCAGGCCGTGGCCAAGTGGCCAGTTCCAGACTTCCGTAAGGTGTTGCAGCTTTTCCTGGGATTCGCCAAATTTTATCGGCACTTTGTCAGGAACTTCGACTCAGTTGCTGCTCCGCTCACTGCCCTAACATCCACCAAGGTTCCAATCAGGTGGAACTCACAGGATCAGGAGTCTTTTGACGAACTTAAGTCCCGGTTCATATCTGCTCCTATTCTCTGTTTTCCAGATCCTGATTGGCAGTTCATAGTGGAAGTGGATGCTTCCGAGGTTGGCGTTGGAGCGGTGTTGTCTCAGCAGTCTGGGGTAGATCGGAAGATACACCCCTGCGCTTATCTGGACATACCCCGGGACATTTTGGACCTTTCGCTGATTGAGGACTTCCATCGTCGGCAGGGTAGCGTCTCTCCTATGTAACCCCGTGGCACCCCTGGGAGGGGGGGTACTGTCAGGACCAAGGTTATTATAGTTCTGCATTTTTAAATTAGTTTTTATTGTGATATCGTTTTCAAATGTGCTATAAATTTTAGTTTAGTTTTAGTTAGTTTCATTAAAGGTTTTGTTCGTTTTAGTTTAGTTTTTATTTTGTGAAAACATTTCTATTTCGTTTTTATATATTTCGTTTCAGTTTAAGTTTTAGTAATTATAGTTTAGCACAGTGAACAGAACACCTCCAGAGTAGACCATATAAAGATAGCAAGATAGCTTTTTTTTTTAGCAAAATTTAGTGTTTGCACAGTTGACATTTAACTCTGTGCTTTATCTTAGGGCTGGGCGATAAAACGATAACGATATGTACCGCGATAGACACGTGCTCGATATCAATAAAAAATGTGTTCGATAAAACGTTCGATATTTTTTATTCTTCATCGGAAGAAAACAGAGGTTGCGAAG
>JAZGTI010007561.1:0-21475 GCA_036877585.1 Botia kubotai | reverse complement strand
GTTATGGATATGGATGGAGAGTAAAGCTCTTGCTAATTAAACTCAGATAGGCGAGCGAGGAAGAGAGACGAGGCAAAGACCTGAGGATCATTTTCCTCATTGCTGGAGAGCTGAGCTCGAACCCTGTGAATCAAACCAACAGAACCCCAAAACCACAACCTCGTTTAAATCAGTTTAGTTACTGACCAATTAATGACCTTTGTTTTTTCCAACACCATTTACGATGCAATAACTTGCCATTTTTCCAGATGTTTGTTTCTTGTTTGTCTGCTTAGTCTGAATAATTCTGTGTGCATATGTTCAGGCCCTGACCTTTGACCTTCATATATATATATATATATATATATATATGTATATATGTATATTGTCTGGTGACCACGTGCTTTTTAGACAGCTGTAGTTTTGAGACACCATGTACTCGAGTCTATGCGACATTTCTCCTACCATTGAGGAATGTTTCAGCTCATAATGTCAAGTGATCCCAGTCAGAGAGAATAAAACCTACGATCTTTGCCCACGTGCCCGTTTGTTCTACTGTTCTAGGGGTAAACTATTTGCTATTACCCGTGCTGTGAAAATGATAAGGACGCATGAATTTTAAAACACGATGTGCTTGGATAAATCACGTGCAATAAACGTTACACTATTTCGCCAAAAAAAAAGACTAGTATATTTTGATTTCATGGTGACTAACTGGAGCTGCTTTGTCCTTTTTTTCTACAAACGTGATTAAACCTCACAGCAGCTAACGTGTGTCCCACAGAGCAGTGCAGCAGGTTAGCTCCAGCGCTGGCGTGGGCTGGTGGACATCAGTGGTGTTTTGGATTTGTGACAGGGACGCTCATACCCTCAGAGGCTGTTCAGGAGTTTCATTTTGAAACCGCGTGGTGGCTGCGCGGTGATTGGTTGGCTGCACACTATTTTTAAGGCCTGCGGGATAAGAGCGAGACACGGTTTCATTTTAAATACAGCAGCCAGGCCTACAGGCAGTGGTAAGCCTGGGGGCGCATCAACTTCATTGACTTCAGTCTGCAACGTGTCTTATTTAAACGTTTGTATTTTTGTCATTGTGATCGTGAACAAACCACTTCTCTTGCATTTCAGCTTTTCTTCATTATTTTGTATTTAATTGTTTACTATATCATTTATTTTAATTCGGCGAAGCTGTTGTACTATACTACTTCATACTTACTGCATGTATCATACTAGAGTTTTCACACTATAATTTTGGGACATATTTGTTTTAATTTTAAGTACTAGTACTACTATTATTGACTACTAATTACTACTATTAAGAACAGTTAGTATGTAAATTAGTGCGTAAATTGCCTCATTACAGTGTTCATACTGCCTGAATCATACTAGAGTGTTCACACTTTGATTTTGGGACATGCTGGTTCTAATTTTGAATACTAGTATTAAGAACAGTTAGTATGTGAATTACCATGTAGCATTTGTCTCATTGTCTTCCTTTTATTCTCTCTTTCTGTGTTTATAAAGTTTTGCCTGAAGATCCACAAAGTTACTCCACAAAGTTTAAAATTGTCTGGAAGTCTCCCATAAGTATTGCCGATAAAGAATTGAATTTATCAGAGTGTTACATTACACAAACTTTCAAACACACGCGCTATGTCCTCTCATGGTTTGAAGATGTGTCTGTACGAAGGAAATTGTAGTAACTACATTCTGTTGGCAGCTTGTCAAACCTTATCTCCCTCCCCATGCCTGGCAGAGAGGGAAACCGCTCTCTCGCTCTCTTTAACCCCGTCGTACGAATGACACTGTGGACTTTATGGTCTGGCAAACACACGTGAACAACTTCGATGCAAATGTGTCTGTATTTGCATATTGAGTTGTTTGATCTTGCCATCGCTTGCATCGAACCTTTCCAAGCAGCCGGCGTTTTATTCCACAGCGACATTTTGGCTGCGAGCTTTCTGCTGTGAGATCAGTTTCGAATGATTTCTTTAAAGCCATTTTCTACATTGTCCATGTTCAGATTCCATCCGCTGAGAAGATTTCACTCGCTAACAGCAGCTGTGATCTGTGTAATATATCTCAAAAGTGTTTCATCTAGGTTTATTTTTTTGTATTTGTAAAATGTGTAATTTGTAACATTCTCATTTAGGAAGCTCAGATGTTTATTTTTCCACCTTTCGGACACAATGTTTTTTTTGATGTTTGATGTTCTGACAGGCCAGTATGAAATTACACACACAAAACAAGCTTTAATTTTACTGAGAAACACACACACACACACACACACACAGGTTTCTGGGTTGTGTGGTTTTAGAAGCAGCTGCAGCACCTCTTCAGCTTCTCTCTTGGAGACAGGAGCAGATTTTTCGAGCTCACTGCATATGTCACAGCACCTGCTGTCAGCACGACATTTGAAAACGTCTCCGTGCGTCTGATGAGCTTTGCTGACTAATGAATGAAGCAGATGGAAATGGGAATTTAGCTGCCCCATCAGAAACACACCTGTTGTTCTGTGCATGTTGTTAAGTGTGAACTCTGGTGCCAACGTGGCTAAACCTAAACATTAAACATTAGATTTAAACCAGGCAGATAAAAATACAGTTTAGGGCTAAATGTGCTCCAGTGACACTCCAGTATGCATTCAGAATACTTCTGTATTGCATATATAGAGCAAAAAGTTTGGAGAGCTGCAGAATCATACTGGCTTTGGTTTACGTTCCTTTCCACCAAATCATTCGCAAATTGATCAGCTAGTTTCTCTGTTCCCCATACGAAGAGTGTTTTCTTTCATACCAGCACCGTGTCATTCTAGGAACTAAGTTCTAGGAACCTGGAGTCAGGGTGATCTGTCAAGAACTACATTTTCCAACGGGCCATTTTCCTGGTTGCTCACACCGGCAGTCGGAACACTGAGGTGATTCCTGCGGCACAAAAATGCCAGAAAGCAAGACAGTTGCCAATAGTTCTAGGAACTACGAAAACGTTCTTGTGGAGAGAGAGCCCCAAAACAAGAATAACAGAATAAACCTCCAAGCTTGGTGTGGTGGTTATGACTGAATTATTTACCCATAATTCATAGTCAAGCACCCTTTTGGTCACAGATTGTTTGAACAGTTTATTTAAAGTCATGACAGAGATATTTTATCTGTCAAAAAGCTTTCAGCATCATACTGCAGTCAGAGCAGCTGCGTTTGACGGATGCCATAATTGTATAGTAGGGGTGTTTTGTTGTGATTTGGAATAAATTTGTTTTAACAGTATTTTCTGGTGTGACCGTTCTCTAGTAAATTTAGGACGACCTCTGTTATTGTTTTGTCGGGGTTCCAAGTTTGATTCATGTCTCGCATGTTTTTTATATGTTGCACCTCCTTGCCTTTTGTAATTTAACATCCTTGTCAGCACTTTCCATAGGATGAGTTATGTGACATCTGACGAGCCTCAGGACAGACTGACTGGACTCACAGGTGACATGAGTTCACTGCTATAATGGTGGCAGAAAATGGAAAGTGCTTTCTCCTCTTTTCTGTTGTTATTGTTCCAATTCTGTTCAGCAGTGGTTATGCTATATAGCTTGACCTCCATTTAAGAGTTCAAAGGTCAAAGGTGTTTTTGGCTGTTTATGGTAAGATAATACTCTTGAAAGGTTACAAGGTCAGGAAAACTGTCGTTCCCCTCAGCTTTCTCTGTGTTGGTGTTGGTTGTGTTTGGATATTGTTAAACGCTACAGTAGCGTTTATGAAGCTTTGTGAACCAAGTATTATGACTAAAACTTTCTTTTTTTTTCACTAATAATTCAGGCTATCCGAGACAGGTTACCCATAATTCACTTTTACTAGTCACTGTTTAACATGTCTGTAACAGCACGTTTTTAAGCTCGGCCTAGATTCTTATTCCTGCCGTGACTTGCGTGTGTGTGTGTTTAATAAGGAGATCTTACAGGGAGGGAGAGTTCACACAGAGTTTGGAAGGTCTGTCATCATTGTCTTATCCTCATGTCACTTCAGACCGAGGCTGCTAACCCAACAACGAGTCGTGAGTCCATTGTGCCTCGAGGCTCAGATTTCTCAGTGATGAAAAGCAGATAAAGTGAGGGACCAGATTTCATCCCTCTCTTAAGCATCAACTTTTTCCATTACCTACTGGGTTATTGGCTTACTGGGTTTTAAATGCAATCTATGCTTGAAAGAAGACCTGCTGGGCATTAGAAACCACAAATCTAATTATTAGTGTAAACCTTTTTACATGTTTTTAGACAACTGTATTTAGGAGTGATTGGACAACACCTTAAGATAATTCATCATTCAGCTGGCTGAATAATTTTGCCATTAAATGAATGACAAGAGAAACTAAATATGAGCAAAAAATAGACTGGATGCTTGGTGACAGGAGAGAAACGAGCTGATTGGTGTTTCTTGCCAGTATTGCAGGAAAAAAACTTTTGATTGGTCCATTGTATTTATTGTAGCTCTTAGTGGCTACATGATGATAGGTTCCATTGACTTGCCTCATGTATTTAAGGCTTTATCCAAAATACCATGTTGCTATACTATATTTCTTTAGTATGCAGTATAGTGTACTGTACGCAGTATGGGAATTTTCTTTTTACATCAGTAATATTTGCTGCAGTATACTAAATAGTTTCCTGCATGCAAAACTGTATTCTACAATGCAGTTTGCAAGACGTGACTTATTTGCAACTGAACACGATTACATACTCATTCTCAAAATTAGTGTGCCATATTTAGTGTATATGACACAGTATGCAGTGTCAATATTGTTTTGTTCCGATGATAAACACATTTTTATACTTCGGACATTTTGTCAGGCAGACATATAAAACAGGTGCAAGTTTATTGTCATATGACTCTTATCAGGTGTGTTAGGAAAACACAAGTGCTCTGTGTAAACAAGGCTGAGTGCCCAGTGTGTGCTGGTTCAAGCCATTGTGGAGCAATAACACAATGACATAACCAGAATCGAGGAACTTTCCAAAGTAAATTAATGCATTTCATTGATGATTCATTATGTTAATATATAATTGTATCCTTTTGAAAGCAGACCACAGTGAGAGTGAAGGAGTACAGACAAAGAATAAAGTTAAAAGGTTAAAATAAAAACAACTGTTCTAGAGAACAGATTCATTTATAAGCTTAACTTTAGGTGCAGAAGGTCGTCTCAACTAAATATATTGTTTAGCACCTTATGTGAGGTCCTGACCCGATATGAAATATAAAGTATGTTTATGATTAATAATAATAATCATTAAAGATTTGTTGACTCCACAGCAAACAGCAAATTTGCCTTTATTGTCCCGATACTTATGGAGGGTGCGTATATGAAAACTGTACATATGTTAAACCCCCCCAGCGATGGGAAACTCTGTGCAAGTGACATAATGAGTAAACTATGTATTGTCTATAAGTAGGGTGTGTATTATAAAAGCTTTCATTTGGTTTAAATGGGGTGCAGCTTTTTCTATACTCCGGCGCTTGTCCTTCCTAAAAATGGAGCAGTTTTGTTTGCAGTGGGAGAGCGGTCCCATGGGAAGGCATGACTCATAAAACTTAAATATAAAACTGGGTGTATTGCTTTAATAGGGATCTGCCTTGAGAACTGCACAGATCAGACTTTAATAGAACTTAGCTAGAAGTTTTTCCTCCTGTTGGTTCATAAAAATAATGTTGAGATAATATTCGCAACAGAACTTTCATGGCACATGTCTTTCCATGTAACGTTATTTAAAGGCTCAAATATAAATCTGGAATATGGCGATTTTTCTGGACGTCTCCTGTGATCATTGGGAGGGATATTTACAGTACAGTACCGTGGCGCTAACATAATTAGTCACGGCTGTTGACTCTTGATCTCACTTTTATGTTCGTCACATGGATGGCTGCCCTTTATTTTAATAAACAGATGCTGCTGTTATTGGTCGTATTTTATGGAGTATAATCCGGTTTTTGTGCAGTCTTGTTAAACGGGCCTCGATGGTACACTGCAGTATAAATCTGGCTGCATATATTTGTTGTTTAAAGCTGCAATGCAATGTCACTTTTAGGGTTAAAAACGAACACAAAATCAGTTGCAAGTAAGGGTACGTGACAGATCTGTGTTCAATGCGGTCTCCGTTCATTACACCAATTCAAGTGGTAAGTTTATTCATATTAATTTTAGCTGTCGTGTCCGATTTCCCGGGAAATGTCAGTTTGGTTTCGTTTGGTTTCATGCGTAATGAAAACTACGGAAAGTAACCTGCAGTTTCACCATTCAAACAGAGATGGCGGTAGAGAGGTGAGATCTATTAAACGAGCCATAAACACTTAGAGATCTACTCACAGCACTGCTGCATATGACACAACGGCATCAAGAATTTGAGGTGATGTTTATTTTCTTCTTCCACAATTTTCCCAATGTGCGAGATATATGAACCCCCGTTGTGCGCCTGTGTGGCCCAAATCACACCAATATGGTCCTGATTACAGTGCTAATCGTTTCAGTCCTCGAACCCTCTCCTTCCTCCCCTTTCTCTATGAAAACACCCATCTGGATTTTTTTCCACCCGCTGGGGAGGCTAACTGGCTCCTAGCTTCATACCTGACGTTGGCTCTTGCCTGTCAGAGTTTCCACTGTGGGAGGGAAGCTGCTCTGAGACTGGAGTCCCATTCATGCTGAAGCGTTTGAGACGGAGATAGAAAGAGTTTGTGTAGCCGTGCAAGCTTCACTTTGAGGTAAAGCTTTGAGGATGAGGTAGCCTGTCGATTAGAATGTTCAAACGCAGTGTGGACGTTTGCTCTGTTAAAGTCGGAATAATAAGGAATTGTATAGAATTTCATTTTATGACTGTTTCATCTCAGGATCATACATTTCTACTCAACAGACTGCTGCTATAAGACTAGTGTGGAGTAAATGAGCAGATTTGTTTTCATAAATTGTGCAGGTTTGTAATGGACAGCGTTGTACTTCAGCTGCAAATGGTCTCTGAGGCATGTTTTAATTGTAGCATAGGCTTCTTCCCAGTTAACAGGAAACATTTTCAGAACATTTAGTGGAACATTTTAAAAACAACAGGAGTGTTTAAATAACATTTCTACACCTTCTATTCCCTTATAACCTTATAACTTAAAGCAACCTAAAAGTTTTTAACGTTTTATTACTTAATAGAAACATTATGGAAACATTCTAACAGCCTATGAGTGTTAGCTGGGCTGACGATGTCATGATCAAAGGTTTGTATTGGAGAGATTTTATTTGAAGAAAGAAACATATCGTTGGCCAGACTGAAAATAAAAATCTCTCCTCACCTGAACATCTGCTGAGCTTTGCTAAGGACGAGTAATTCTCGAAGTGCCCCGGTCAATCACTTCCCTCTGTTCCCTGTCAATCACTTCCCAAAGAGAAGAGAGATGCTAAAGAAAAGGAGAGAGAGGATGTGTATCACTTACTGGGCATTATGCTCGCAGGTGCACTGGAGTAAATCCATTTCCAAAAGCTGAAATTATAAACTGGTCGTTTTTTGGATCTTGCGGGCTTGTTGAGCGGTATGTCACTGTATTGTGCCTGTTGGCCTTGGCTCTTTTTTGGATGTGATAATTACGCCATTTTAAACCCTAATTAAACCATGATCACTGCATTCATGCTGTGTTTCTTCCTCTTTTAATGTGGGTTCGCTAACGTGCCTCATTTTATTACCCTTCAAAATGTCTCCATTCCGAATCATTAACACGACATACCAGGGTTCGAATACGATGATAGGATGTCCCACTTGCCTGTCAAACTATGTATTTGCATACCTCCACCCATTGAGTTTATGTATTTTGGAGGAGGCGTGGCTTTGGATCTTGTGCTTTCTAAGCTAGCTTGCTGTTGCTAGCCTGTCTGAATTTGCCTACCCTTCCGCCAAGCATGTGTTGCATTTTGACTCATTCTTTTGGACGAGCATGCCAGTCACCAGTCAAACAGAAACGGAAAGCACCCACAATACAGAAACATCTGTTGCTTTGAGGCTGAGGATTATGTTTGTACTTTTCTATCAAACCTACACCTTAGGATCTGCATTGCTATGGCAATAACAGCATTGTAGTCTGACCTTCACTGTTGCCTGACCTTCCCAACAGCCTAACTGTGTGTTGCGTCTATGCAGACCACAACAGCTGTGATTGGTCCGCTCATGCTAGGGCTATAAACGCAGCGCTAAATGCATAGAGACTTTTAAATGTCTTTTCAAGGGCATAATGACTGAGCAATATGTGAACCCGGGTCTTATTGTTCTGCCTCTGTGCCAGTATCAATAGCACCAGTTATGCCTTCAGCACAGAGACTTTTTGTACCATTCTGTTTATATGACTCCGGGTGGAGTCTTTGCCTCTGAGTGTATATTAAACATTTCTGCAGAGATGCAGGGAGAGAGGTCAGAGCTGTTGGGCGTTTAAAGGTCAGCTTTTATTTTGTACAGCGCATGACAGATTGGAAGGGTTAGGCTATTGGATGTAGGCTAACTGTTGCATTGGCCTGTGATGTTCAGCTGTCAGTCAAAGTTCTAATAAATGGTCCATGCCAAAACATAAAGGTGTAATTTAACATCAGGCAGTCACCATTGTGAAAAACGAATTCTGGAGGTCAACAGGAAACTCAGAAGATTGTTTAGTGTTGCCTTGTGTTGTTAAACAAGAGGCATTTAGTCTGTGCTTGACTGTGGGTTAACATCTGTTTAATGCCGGGTCAGTGTTTTTAACCCAGGGTAAATCAGTGTTTCACTCTAACCCTGGGTTATGAAGCTGTGTGTGAAACAGCCCAATGCTTGAATGTCACGGCAAGTCATTTAGCTGCAAACAACCAATTATAAATTAAACAACAGCTTGTCATATTAAATACTCACTTACTTCGTACTCATTTACTTAGACACTTCATCACGCTGTTTAATTTAAGCATCTAGAGGGGAAAAAAAACGATGAACCGTGAAAATGTTCAGCAGTGACAGTAAAGGCATTAATTGGAGCGCTGTACTCCAATCAGTGTTATTAACTATAAATATGCAAATAAGACATTAACCCGGTCTTTACGAAATGTAAAATGTGAATGTTTGCGTAAGATTAAGACTGACCCGAGATTAATTACCAACTGTAAGAAAAGTATTAAATATTGAGCAACTCCAGATAACCAAGGATTGTGTCTGAAAGCGCAAAAGATGACATTTAAAAATGTTGAATTTGGATGGGTGGTTTATTTTTACATAATCCTGTTATTATGGTGTTACTGAGCTCGACATAATAATGAATGAAAGAAGCAAAAGGGTTTGATTGAAAAATACACCCCGTGACTCAATGGGTAGAGCATTGTGTTAGCCATGCAAATGTTGTGGGTTCGATACTCAGGGAACACACAAACTGATCAAATGTTTTCCTGAATGCACGGCAAAGTTTGAAAAAGTCTGCCTGCCAAAACGTGTGAAAACATGCACTAATTGTCGGCATTATTTTCCTGATTAGCGAGGCTGTTATTGTTTTCATGCTGATTTCATAGCTTGGTGTCTTATGAGCTACTTTTTGATATCTCATTCTAAAGCAGTTGTAGGGCTTTAGGTAAATAAAACTGCGAGCAGTAATTATTTGCTTCTGTTACTGTATGTAACTTCTACACAGTAAACAGCATTTTACGCCTCCTCTTTAGTCTCCCTTTTTTGTTTCAATTTTCATATTACGCCATGTGTGCTACTTTGTTCTTTGAAAAACACATCCACACAGTCTTTCTCCATCAATTAGTTCAGAATATGCAGCAGTATATTACAACATCCAGTATTTTGCAAAGCAGTCCGATGGGGCCACATGTAGTGTGGGAACTGGCTGATGACACAAGCATATTTTCATTCAACAATGAGTGTTAGCTCTATTGTGCAGCAGTAATCTGTGCCTTCCATTGTGCCCGGGCTAAAGAGGGATTGTTCTCAGAGCTGTGGTCCCACGATTCATGCAAATCCCTTAGTCATCTGCAGCAGCTGCATCGTAAGAGTTCCCCACACAGAGAGACTCTCATGGCTGCTGTCACTGCATGAGTGGTGGAGTGTATTTCAGCTGAGATGTAGTAGACTCTTCAGATCAATACACACAGTATCAACAGTGTTGCATATTACATTGGTTTCTTCATGCCAGACATGTAAACAAGAGACATAGGCTTGGTAATCGTCTACTTTTGTCTAGTTTCACCAAGGATGGAAGAACAGACTTCATCAGTTATTTGTGTTTTTTAGGTGCTGCTCTGTTTTTTTATGTTAGAGGTCCAATCCTCAACTTTACACAAAACAAATGAACAAAAATCAGTTATTGAACAAGCACATAACAGATCAGTGTGCAACACAATCTCCTTACTCTACCCCGATTCCCAACGGTAAGTTTATAATAATGATAATAATTAATAATTTAATAATATATTTGTAATTTCTTCTATGCAAATGTTGTATAGATATATAAGAAAAGTTTACGACTTAGTCTTCGTTACTTCGATACATTTTTATTCAGGTCTTGTACTTCAGCCGAATGCTTAAACAGTTCCCGACTCTCTGTGACTCTGTGAAAGAGGAAAGTGCCGTCTGGGAATAAAACTTCTCGTCTGGCACTCTCAGATTTTGCGCTGATTTTGCTGTATGAACAAACACCGCACAGTTCCTCTCATCCTGTCTCTGCATCTCTGCCTTCAGTGACATTTCTGCAGACCAAACAGAGAGAGAGAGAGAGAGGATGCGCAGATTTGGTGTCCCATTTCCGTGTGTCTGTGGGGAGAGAAAGCAGAGAGTCTCCGTGACAAACATCTTGTGATTTCTTGACTCCCTTTAACTTTCCTTGTGGGATGATGGTATGTTTTCTGATCTCTCTGTGAAAATCTGCATCTGTGATTCTATCACTCCTCACAATGCTGTTAAGACAACGGATCTGAGACTTACATGGAACAAAAATACCTGTCTGAAACACAATATTCTAGGAAATCTCTGCCCATATTTGTGGAAACCAAGCTGCAAACTGGTCTAGGAGAAATCAGGGGTGTGATGTCATGATGTCATAACCATGATTACATAGTTTACACATGAAATGTTTACATATCCACACGTCAGTATTTATCAACACTCAGCAGGATGAGTTGTGTTGTGTTTCTGTTTTGAAAAGGTTATAGGTAACAGAGGTCGTTTACATTTTAAAATGTTTATATGGTTAAAATAATCTGTTTCAGGGCCAGAGGAAGAGTGGAAAATAGTCATGACAAACTGAACTGAAATCTGTTCCTAGAACATTTAAAATAACATTTTAAGCATTTTT
Source organism: Botia kubotai (assembly GCA_036877585.1). Lineage (NCBI taxonomy): Eukaryota > Metazoa > Chordata > Actinopteri > Cypriniformes > Botiidae > Botia > Botia kubotai. Next base: position 10,193 of record JAZGTI010007561.1, on the reverse strand, counting down.
GTCACTTCATGGAAACATTCGTACAACCTAAAATTGTTAGCTTGGGACTTCAGTTGACACCAACTCTGAATCAACATAAAAACTGCTAGATTTTCAATATACTGTTATCATTGATATATTCGCATGTATCCATTGCTTTAACATGTTCATTGTTCTGCTTAAATTAAATACATGATGTTAGATAAACGCATAATGTGTCATTAGAGGACTGTACGTTTCTGCAATACTAACATTACTTTGACCTCTGGCCTCCTCTGATAACAAATTACTCTTAATTGTAATGTAGAAACCGTGAAGATGTATTTTCTGTAGCGTTTCTTTGAAACGTTATGTTCTGTGAAAAGCACCATACAAATAAATGTGAATTACATTCAAAACAAACCTTTAGAGTCTATCTAAGGTATTAAAACATCACATGATGGATTTTATTCCTATGATTTTATCTCGTCTCTTGGTGAAGGCTTTGCTAAATCTGGCTCTTAATTATGCCAATATATTAGCATTTTTAGAGGGGAAGCACAGCTGAATAGAGATTTATTTTTTAATACTGCTTGGACCGTTTTTCTCTTGCTCGTCTGATAATAGGCTGTTCTTGAACGGCAGAAGGTTGGACCTGCGTTCTGTATGTTCTGATTCAAACTATGATCTTTACGTGTGTAATGCTGTTATTTTCTCACTTGAATCCAGAATAAAATGCCAAACCTTTTGCTACAGTGTCAGAATCCAGCATTGCAAAAGAGATGTTTTATTGCCATTTGCCCTCTCACCTAAAACTGTCACAAACTGACACCAGCGAAGAGAACAACAAAAGCGTGCCATTTTCCCTCAGTTATTTCTTCTCATATAGAGGCTGTGTTTTTATTTTCATCATGTCTTATTGATCAGCGCAGGCGGGAGAGAAAATGACCGTGTAAGACATACTGGCTCAAGACCAAAGAAAAACAATTAAAGGAGATTTATTTGCCCCTATTGTAGCACCCGGGGTGATATCAAAGATGATGGATTTAACAAGATGGCACAATTTTATTACTGTAAATGGAAGAAACTGCAACGCTTAATGTGGCTTCTAGTGAAGGAAGTCCCGCCTACTAGTAGAAAGAGCCAATCGCTAAACAGTCGACGGAAATATATTGTTTTATTGTGACCTTAGCTAGTGATTTTAGAGATATCTATCTTCCTCCATTTAAGTAGGCATTGCCAAGATGGCCACCGAGTGCAGAAGCTATGGGCGATATTTTCATGACGTTTCATTATCAGAGTAATGTTTCTGGAAATTCAGATCAGCACTGAAAAAGCAGAAATCTTAGCCCAGATAAACACAATTAGCTGCGCGTGTGTATTTAGAATCTCTCTTCGTTTCTAACTGACATGCTAATGCGTTTTTGTTAGTTGTTCCCGGTTCTTTTTGACTTAACTTGAGTTCACTCATTTTTGAGTTGTTCGTCATCGCTGTCAGCGAGATGTCAATCCTTGTCAGCTGGAGAGAAGGGAGGCGTTTTCAGAAGGGCCAAAGTAAACAATCTCTCCTTCTCTTCCTCGTCTATCAGCAGCCCCTGCTGAAACAAAGACAGTTCCTTCTCGAGACTGAAGTTGAGTGAGTTTTCCACTGAGCCGTCTTTACTGCTGTAGCCAAACTGATTTCCTACCATTCTTAAATAAGGAAGCGTCGCGGACACTTCTTACTGATTAGATTAGATAGAAGAGAAGGAGGTGTGGAACACAGATTGTGTCCACTGCTTCTCATCTCTGGTTTTATTCACCCCCCCGCCAGGTCTGGGATCAGTTTCCATGCTGTGCTAATTAAAATGGGCCTTTCTGCGCTGTTTATGCTTTTGTTATGCGTTGTTAGGACACCTCATGCATTCGCGTTTCGTTTAATGAGTTTATCACGCACAATCCTGGCAGAATCCATTATAATGCAAATGAACAATAATACCGAAACCTCAAAGGGAACTTTCTATATTTCAGATGTCCTTCTAAATGCAAACTTTATGTTTGTATATGAAATCTAGAAATATATGTATGCATTCGGCACACTTGTTTATCCGAAGGGACATACGGTACATTCAGGGTATTCAATTTATCGATACATCTTTCCTGGGAATCGAACCCACAACTTTTGTGCTGCTAGCGCTAATGCTCCTCCAACTGAGCTGCAGGAAATGCATGAGAAGGTTCTGGAACGCTGTTGCTGGTGTTTAGATGTGCATATAAACTAGGTTAGTGGTGTTTGTTATGTCTGTTGGTCATAGTTTTGGTTTGAAATTTCAATCAGCCCCTAATGCTAAGCTAAACCTTAGCGTGTAACTCTAGCCCTGCACTTCTTTTGATTATTGTTTGAAACCTGCGAGTTTTGGAAATTACTGCACTGATGTGAGTTTTAAACTGTTGCTTTCTGTGCCACGCTAATGTTTTCCCGAAGCTCATTTTAATGAAAGACAACCACTTTTCCACATTTACATGTTGCGTATGCGCATTCTATTCTTGCCTTTCGTTTGAACGTCTCTTCTTTTTGTCTGACGTTCTCTCTTTCATTCTGTTTTTGTTTGACGTGCATAGCTTAATGCCAAAGGCTAGACTGGAAGGTATGTTCTGTTGATGGATGGATTGCCTCTCTCTCTCTCTCTTTGTTTCCATAGTCAGTTTTGAGACTTTCCACCTTATGTTTGTTCATCTTTCTCTCACTCTCTCTATCCTTCATTCCTCTGTTGGACTTGATGGATTTGTGTGTGGCAAATAGCAGCACCTGTTCAGCAGAGATTAAGAGGAAGCAAAGGGTTATTCTGGGCCTAAGGAGCTGTCCTGTGTGTGTGTGTGTGTGTGTGTGTGTGTGTCTCTGAGCTGGAACTGTATGGGCGTTAGAAGATGAGATTGGCTGAGAGAGAGGGAGAGAGACTGTAGTAACAGGAGAGCGCACATATGGGGTGGTATTTTTGTATGGTAAAAGAGCATCATAAAGTGACCGTGGCCAATTACTTATGCCAGTTGATGGGCATATGTGACCCGTGCTGACAGAATGACTCACAATAAGCAAATGTACAAAAAATAGTTCGTTATTTGCACGTTCACCATTTAAATGATGTGATTTGTTAGAATCACATCAAAAGTAAATTAGCTACACCGGTCTGAAACACCAGTCGTCAATACGAGAGTCGTCAAAACAATTTTCCCCATTATTTTAATCCATTTTTTTCCTGGATTATTAAAACAAAGGAAATATTTGGGAAGGTTCACCTCTCAGAAAACAAAGATAATTTTAGATGTTTAACTGTTATGTAGAGCATTGGGATTGCTGGACGAGGGCTTAATGAACTCATTTTTGTGAAAACCTCAAATTAGACCAAAATTTCACTTAGTTTTCCACTTCGTTACAGTTTTGCCTGTAGCTCGTAACTCGTAATTTGGTAATTTTGCCACCACGGGTCACATTGGTTTGAGTAAAGCCACCGACACGATTCAGAAGACAAAAAGCCGTGATTTCTCACCAATTTAGATTCTGCGCGGTCTAATAATTTGGACTTTCTGTTTTGGTGTTTTACACGATTGTTACAGTGCTGTATGACCTGAATGCCAGGGCACTGTATGACGGTTGGCATGCTGTCTTGTAAGTGTGGGTGTGTGTCTCACCAGGCACGTGTGGTGAGGTATTTATAGCTATATAGCTCTTCTGTGCTGGCAGCAGTAACCCAAACACAGATCATGGCTAACACTGAGAACTCTGTTTCATGTTCATAGGTATTAACACGTGCTCCAGGTCCATTTCTCTTACAACCTCGCTGAGTGTTGTAATCTGTGGTTACTAGAATGTTTATGGAGGGATTGCTGGACCGTTGGTCCCGCACTTTTAAACTGTTAGAGTTGGAAAATGAAAATGCTGGAAATTTCACACTGTTAGGCGTACAGTAACGCCTCAGTGTTTCATTAAGAATATATGCTTGGTTGGGCGTACGCACACACACACACACACACAAACACACACACACACACACACACACACACACACACACCACAGTTTGTTCTCACTCGCTCAATCTCTCTTGGTCCAGATGGCTTAGTGTGGGTTTTGGTCAATTGGTTCCACACACACAAACACACTATAATCAGTTTAATAGGGAACCAGGTTTTAAAAACAAATATATTACATGTGACTTTTAAACTTCAGATGGTCGCCAATTTAATCCTGTTTCTAAATAAAACTTCCGTTGTACTTTTATTTTAAGCTTTTCGAAGACGTGGCTGTCACATTAGTTGTTTGTTTGACAATATCTTTCATTTTGTTTACTGGAGAATATTTTGTATCTCTTACCTGCTTTACAAGAGAAATCGTTTGCTAGCAGCCGTCGTAGGACTGTATGACTTTTATTACTATAGATAAGAATTTATGACATTCTTGGTCTCGGGCTTATAGTATATTGTGGATACTGGTACGAGAGTGTAAATCATGTGCAACAGTGTTTCAGAGGCGGTATACGAACAGCTTCACAGAAACAGCTAATGCTAAAGATAATGACGATCACCATCTGAGCCGGTTTAAAAATGAAGAGCATAAGAATGGTTTCTTGGTTTCTTTTTGGCTTTTTGTTACTTAAAAGCTGCAAGCCTTCCTATTTGTTCTCCATCTGCTCGTTTGAGTTAAAAATCGAGATTCCAGCGTGATGAACGCATGTGCTTCACGGACTAAAGGATATTAGATATTGGCAGTGAAGCGGTTTTTGTATGGAAAAGTTTAAAAGGGTCGCTGACCCTCCAGAACCGAAAATTCTGTCGTCATTTTCTCGCTCTAATGTCGTTCCAAACCCATATGACTTTCTTCTGTGGAACAAAGGTGGAAGATGTTAAGTGTTTCTCCACACAATGAAAGCGTACGGTGACCGTCAAACCGTCAAAGCACCATCAGCACTGTACCTAACATCATCTCCATGGTTTCATTAAAAAACATAATTGATTCGGACTGGAATAAAAGTGATGAAATGATACCGGAACCTTTGTTTTGATACCAGAACTCTTCTCTTCACTGAAACCTTCATATGCAAGTTCATCTGCCATTCTCATTTGTTTCTGGTGGGACACAATCTGTTGAACCAGCACCAATCTTTCAACGTTTTCTCTATACATGCATAGTGTACACACACACACACACACACACACACACAATCTCTCTTTCTCTCCCCCCTCCCTTTTCATCTCCCTCTCCCTCCCCCTGTAGTTCATGATAGATAGATTGTCTATTGTGTTGGAGTTCTGATTGCTAAAGGGGGTTATTGTTTATCTCCTAGCAGCTCTCAGCCTGTGAAAGCTCCCTATTGTTTGGAGGGTCTCTCTCTCGCCCCCCTCGAGCCACACTGCTGTGATAACGCAGGCCACGACAGGCAAGATCTGCCCGTCCCTCTTTCTTTATTACAGAAACATCCCAGCTGCTGGATTGTCATATTTAATTTTAGGGCTTGTTCGCGTGTGATCAGTCTACGAAGGCGGGAAAAGGAAGGTAATATTACCCGGCTGTCATCATGAGTTTGCTTTGATCCTCCACTTGCACTCATAGTGTGTTTGTGGGTGTCTGTTTTCCTATATGAACACAGTACAGTCACCATCACAGATGGATTTTTAAAGTCATATATTGTTCTGTCACGTTCGTCATCCAGTTTTAGTGCGAATGATATGACGGTACAATTTTCCGTTCCTCAGCCAACGTCGTGCTGTTTTCCACGCCGGCGGAACAGCCCATTTCGAACATGCTAGTAAATCATTCTCCCCATTTTACGCGCTTGAGATGATTCGGTTTGTACTCTGTTTGCTTGTAAGTGTGCACTGAGTGTGTGCCTGTGTGATTTTAATCCATATGAAGCTATGCAGTGGAAGGCAATCAGAGGGAAAGGAAGAAAACGGAAATATGACCGTTTAACTGTGTGAAAACTGATCTAGGTACAGATATTTACAGGTAGTCATCAAAAAGACTATGAGACTGGAGCCAAACTAGTCAAGTAGGAGTATTAGCATCAGATGTGGCTTTTGTGGTGAGCGCACAGGCTCCAGACACGGTTAGCCATGGTCCTCATGTGGGAGATTCGTTTGAAATCTACTGGTTTCATGTCACGACCCCCCTCTTTCCCCATAGCTTCAGTAGATCAGTATTTAAAGCCATACTGCTCAACATAGCTACAAAAAAGGTTACACGTTAAAAAAGCAATAAAGTTTATAAATAATTGATTGAGTAAAATGTAGACGGCAAACCTTGAGTATTAAATCCATGTATATAAATAAAGTTCATTTACTGAATAATTAAAGCCAGCGTGAGGTGCTGGACTGCCAAAATTCTGTGCCGTCTTCCTCCGTTTGTCTCCAGATGGCGATTATTTCTTCATCACTATTATTAGAGAGAACTCAAAGCTTGTTTCACATCAAATTCTGCTAAACAGGTTTAAAGATGTTGTGGAATTTGTCTCATTTGGACCTTATCTTCTCCTAACAATGACTAAACTGAATTGTGACACTAAACGGCAGTTTAAAAACAATGCTCAGCGTTAGCGTTTTTCCTCCCTGTCACTTAGTCCCATTCTGTCTGGATTTCCGGTCAGGAAGTGGCCAGAAAATGGCTGTGACTATTTTCCAGCCACTTGGAACAGTTTACAGATGCGACTGGAAGATAGGTGTGCGAATGCGTTTGTGTTTGTGCCTCTGCAGCTATGTGTGTCTTTTAGTGCAGAACACACAAATAAATGAGTGTCTTCTAAGGTCAAGGAGAAAGGTGATATTATGAAGTTTCAGTACTTAACAACTGCGACAACTTCAGCTGAGTCACTCTCCCAGACCGTCTACAGTAAATGGCTAAATGTGAGAAGAATGGATGGCGTGTTTTTCTGATTACCGGAAGAAACTGATGTTTACAGCTTATGCGCTCCGAGAAAATTAACCTGAGGCTGCCATTATGATAAACAAATGCAGTTACAACAGAGAGAAGATTTGTGATTAATAAAGCTACAGTTGTGACGTGGTTTTGAGTGTGTGGTAGGGCACAAGTGGGGCTCTATTGGGAATAACTGCCATATCATAAGTCAGGGCTTAATAGCAAACACTGTTTTGTGGTTCACACCTGGTGTTAGCACCTACGGTAGCTACATTCATTATTTTAAACACATTATTCTTCACTTGAAAACACATCTTCCAGATTGCAGACACTTTTCAAATCCGCCTGTAATAGTGAACTGCAATGTGTTGATTTAGGCCGCACTATTACTGGTCTTGCATTTAATATTGAATGTATAGTATTACAATTGGGACACAGCCGTGCACCTCACGCAAGTAAGCAGACATAAGCCAAATAATGTCTTAATCTTTCTAGATGTTTAGAAAAGCAACTTATTTCTGTTTTTGCAGTAATGTAAACTGATGAATCAAACCCAGTAAGACCAGAGACCTTTATTATGTAGCCAGTAAGGTCACATTTAATTCACGGTTTCTTTAAAGGCAACATTCAAACTAATTATTTCTGAAACAAAAAGATTAGCAGGACTCAAAAGCATGTGTCTTTCAGAACATGAAGTCATAAAGCGCATCAACAAGAACAAGCGTGTCTTTAGATCATGCAGAGATTCTGTAGTCTTCAGTTTGGGCGTGAATCGGGCGGTTCTGTGCTTGGTGTTTGGTCTGGTTCTGGCTGTCTAATATTTGCCACGTATTTAACCACAGCAGCTGCGGTCTCGCCTTAAAATACACACGGCAAGAAATGTGATGCTGGGTAAGCCAGCAACTGCTGCTCTCAGGAAATGCACGGTCAGGACACAACTTAAAGGGATAGTTCACCCCAAAACAATTTCCATCATTTACCCACCCTCATGTCATTCCAAACCTGTTTGACTTTTTTATGCTTCTGTGGAACACGAAATAAGATATTTTGAAGCATGTTGCTAACCAAACGACAGTGGCACCCATTGACTTACATTGTATAGGCACAAAACCACTCAGACATTCAAAAAGGCGTAGGTTTGGAATGACGTGAGGTTGAGTAAATGATGGAAAAGATTTCATTTTTGGGTGAGCTGTTTAAATGTAGCTGGGTGTATAATTGTGTCTTTCTGTCTGTGTGTGTTTGTGTGGGTCCACCTGTGGATGTATGTATAAACCTGCTTTAAGTCTATTAGGAGATGACAGGGTCAAGATAGAGGCTTTCAGTGAATAATGCTGAAGGCCAAATTCTCTCTGGTCAGAATCTGATACGCCTCCTGGTCATATATGAGCAGCCTTCAAGTTCAGGGAAGTTCAGATCCATTTGAGGCGCAGTTGTTGGGGTTGTTCTTCTGTTCTGTAAGAGGACAGAAGGAGCTTTTATCACTTCTATTGTCCTTTCCAAGCTTGATTAATAGACTGGGTGGGTCTTCGTGCCTTTATTTAGAGCTTTTCACTCTGATGACTAAATTGTTTAAAGGGCTGGCAGTGAGATGCTCTCAGATTGGGATCGCATGTCACTGATGCTCATCGAGGACGGAGTGTTTAATCTGGGGTTGATTTTATTTTTGCCTGATGGTTTCTTCTGACACTGCGCCTCTATCTGTTGGAGCAGAGTTACTCCCTCTGGTTGTTTTGACTGATGCTTTAATCTTGTAGTGTGTGAGGGGAGGTGTTAGCTCGTGGGCTAATGTGCCATCGATTCTGTGTGCTTGTGTTTTTCACAGCATCTTCAGGGCTCAACAGCAAGCCTTTATCCGCTGGTGTAGCTGTGTTGTAGCAACGTATTTTGATTGGCCTGGAAAGAAATATGTATTTATATTATTTATTAGTTGTTATAAATGGGGGGGGGGTTACTTACAGTAAAAGTTTATGCAATGCATTCAGTTAGGTAGATAAATAAGTGTGTGTGTGTGTTTGTGTGTGTGTGCTGTACGTCTGGAGGAATATTATGAGATACCGTCGGCCTCAGTGTGTTAGTTGACAGTGTAAACTCCAGTACATAAACGCCTCTTAAAATCTGCCGTTCAAATGGCCACTTTTTTACGAGCATTCTGAGCTTGGAGAATGTTATTTTTTCCACCCTGCATCGCTCTCCAGAGTGGTCATTTACTTTCATAAGACTCTAATGAGGGAAATATAGGCCAAATGTTTCACTTTCAGCACAGCAGTACAGATGGCAGGAAGTTCTTCTAATGAAGAACAAGTTAGGATTTCTCTAGTCAGAAGCTCCAGAGTGGATCTGTACACCACACTCCTCAACGTTCCCTCAGTAAGCACCTGTCTGAATGATTAATGCTCCTGCATGGAAACCCATCACTATCTTCCTTTATTTCTGGACTGGGCATTATATATCATGTAGATTTCCCACATGCTGGTTAATGGAGTGATGTTTATTGTAGACACATGACTTCTAAAGGTCAGCTGACTGGCCCACAGTGCTTTGGAATAACTCAAGCAGCAAAGAGAAACAAATTCAGTCACAAAGATCTGATCTCTGGATCCATGAATATGGATAAATATCCATCCAGTTTAAATGTGGGAAAAAAATAAATAAAATGTATGCACATACCAACCCAGCTAACAATTTCAGATTGTAAGATCATTTCCCTAACATTTCTATTAAGTATCAAAAGCATTAAAATTGTTATTTTGAAAGTTCTAGAAACATTCAAAACGTCCAGTTTTTGGACATTATATTAACTTTATTGCTTGGTTATAAGAATGTTATATACACGTTGTTTAAATCTGTAAAATGTTTTAAACATTCCACTAACAACTTAAGAATAACGTTTTGATGTTATAAATAATGTGCTAAGGTTACTGCATGAATGTTTTTCAGATAACATTGAGAGACATTTAAGAGAATGTTGGCTAACGTTCTGAGAACGTTCCCTGGGACGATGTGTTCCAGCGCAGGTAGTTATTGGCAGATACGTCAGGTGGAACTTCAAAAGCTTTCGCTTGTGTTCTGGCATGAAACGAAGGCCTGGCACCAGGATGTGTTATTTGTGTAGTCAAATGGGATGTGGATCTGTAAAACACAGCCATCACTCCACTGAGGTGTACATCACGAATGTATGTCTGCTGCATATCAATGATGCCACACTCCCTTACAGGAGAATAGTGGCAAGCAGATAAGCTAATTGTGTTTATGTTACATATAGATATCTATCTATCTATCTATCTATCTATCTATCTATCTATCTATCTATCTATCTATCTATCTATCTATCTATCTATCTATCTAT
>JAZGTI010007560.1:0-21476 GCA_036877585.1 Botia kubotai | reverse complement strand
TTTTTTTGCTGTTTTTAATCACTCAGTTTGTCTGTTTACATGCTGTTGCAGACCAGCGTATGTGTTCGAAGACGTCTGGCTAGATGCTATTAAGAACGAGTGCCCGCTATTCCATGCCGAGAGGAGTGACGGCTGCATTGCCTGTGTCAAGCAATACCAATGAGCAGTGACTTCAACTCCACTGATTTATCTGCTGTAGTCCAAAAACTACCTTTTCTGGTTGCACAAGTGACAAGAAAGGTCCCTAAAGCCACTACCTAAGCAAATAAACCTTTACAGGGATGCCCTTAGGCCAAACCCCATCCCAAGGGCAATGCTCAGACTTGGTTTTGTCTGCCTCCCACAGCTAGACACTTTAAAGAAACTGGCCCAGAACTTTCTGTGCTAGCCTGTCGCTAATTGAGGTCTATGAGGAGAGCGGAAGATCCTCAATGCGAGGACGCTGTTCTACACTCAACGCAGAAGACCACACTGTCATGGGACAATTTTATTACCGTGATTGGGCACGTACATGAGACCTCCATTAGGCTGAGGGCGTTCCAAAATAGCATCTAGCCAGACACAGTGCGAGTTCCCTTCAAACACAAACTCTGTTCTGCAACAGCATGTAAACAGACAAGCAGAGTGATAACGGAAACAAACAACAAAACACCACAGTGCTGTTATACTAAATATCACAACTTCAAGCACACCGCTCAGCCAATCAAATCTGATGAGTCTGGGGCACTATCTACAACAGAGCTTGCATTCTGTATTTTGGTAATTTAGTGTTTTTTGTCCTTACAGTCTCAGTAAGCTTCAAGTAAACATTACACATTAACATGTTGCTTTTAATTCACATTATACTGGATTTTGATTAGCATTTTAATTCATATTGTAAAAGCTGCTAATATTAACAGTTGAAAACAAAATTAATACTGGGGGATGAAAGCAGACTCACCAAGTTTCATCAAGTATCATCCACATCACTTATAAAACTCACACACATTACACAATTACAAAACCTGTTTGAGGTCAGGATTCACTATGCTAGAGCATTTGGACTTGCAGCAAAGTTTGCTGGTCAAATTAGACTGTTAGAACATAATAATGTAATTTTGCTGCCTTAAAGCTGAAGTTGTTTACAGGTTCAGTTTCACTTTGGAAAGAATTCATTTGTTTTGAAGTTTCATTTCAAGGTTTGGACCATGGGGAATCTGTCTCAAGTCTCTCTCTAAGTTTGTATGCTGGTTATAATGACCTAAACCAATAATCCCCACTGAAAACTTGCAGACAGTCTCTTGGGACAGACTTTTTTTAGGCATGGCCACTTTAAAAATGAATTTAGATTAAAACTTAGGTTTGTTTGTCCTCTCCTGAATTAAACTATAACACTATTGTGACTATAACACAGACACAGTAACTTTAATAGCTTTGCAGATTCATATACATCACAATACAATATCTCTGTTGAGCCCTATGTTTAGTATAGCCTATAAACACCTACCTACTTTAACTATAATGAATATGAGTGATCTCAGTTAGTCTCATAATCAACATTAACACTGTGGCAATAGTTATTGCTAGTATGAGGGCCACAAAATGCTGTGAGAATGCTCAAGGGATTTTGAGATATACTGCCTGGTACCATAAATCTGAAAAATAATTTGTTTATCCCTGTTTATTGTCACTGCATATTGGAATTCATCAGTGATCTACATTTTGAGCTATAATAAAGGTCCATATAGAAGGAGTGAAGGCTGTAGGCCGCTCTCCATCTGCACCATCTGGCTCAATAGTTTAGCCCAGTCTGAGAGATTGGGAGTTAAGTTTGCAGGATGGTCAGACATGAGCTTGGTCCTAATGGGAAGCATATGGGGATCCTAAGTTCTGACCAAAGATGGAAAAAAACTCATTGTGGCCAAAGCAGTTCTCTTATTTGGATGTAGAAATAAAATGTTCTGTTTAATTTAAGACTTCACATAATATGATTGGTATTGAGGTTTTTTATTGTTAGATTTACAATTTAGTTTTTTTCAAAAAGACATATGCTGCCTGGGGTTGGTTTAGTAATTGAAACTGTTGAACATTTTAAAAATAATTTTAAAGTTTATTGTTGAAAATAGATTTTGTTATATGTAAAATAAAAGCTTATGTATTTAAAATTAAAGCTTAGGTTATATACAACACTTCTGGTCCTCAGCTTTTGGTCCCCTAAGGTTTATAGTTTAGCAGGTTTCAAACTATAGATAAATAAATTGTTCTAAGGTTCTGAATGAATCACACTTTCAATAAAAGTGAATTTTGGTAATTTAGGATCTCATATTTTAACAACAGTGTCAGATGTTGCTTCTTGGACATGTGGTATTGTTTATGCCATGATACTTGAATAATATATCCAAAGATCCAGTTCTTTTAAGCAACAAATTCCTTTGAGTAGAATCCAGTCTAAAAGGATAATAGGCAAAATCTTTTAACTCTAGACAGATACCGATTTTTGTGGAAGTCGACATCTCATCTCTCAGATGCGGATTACAGGGATGCAATATTTTCAGTGGCAATGCAAATATGACTGCTGCGAGAAAAGTACTGGCACACACAAATGCAGACAGCCACAGATGGGTCTTGACTACAGTCACCTCAGTGAGGATGATTTGATGTAAATGTCTGTAGACAGCTACCAAATGCACCCTCCACACTTCCCTGGGTTGTGTTCCACTTACAATATCACCTGTTTTTTTTCCACCTTTTTGCTGGAAGCAAGAAAGTTCATTGCTCAGAGAACTCCCTTCACCCTTTTCCTAACAAACCTGATTGATTACTTGTCACCCTGCGAGTTGCTTCCTTACTTTTGTCACTTCAAATTCTCACCGTCATCCATCTAAGACGCACAAGGACCCACACCACAGCAAAGAGTTATTTAAGCAAACCTCTTTAAATTGAGTTGTTGATAAAGCCACGCTCTGTGTTGAGAGATTTAGAGGTCTGAAGCCAGACTGCAGCATCCAGAGTCAGGGAGAGGCGTTTGTCTCTGCCACAGTGTCGGCGGGACATCAAGGACACTGATGTTTGTTAGCGGGGGAGCGAGGCTCAGCTGGAGGTGCAGGTAGGATGAGGAGATGCAGGGTGACAGCAGTTCCAGGTAGCTGCTGCTGCCGAATCTGTGGAGAAACGCTGAGCTCAGCGGTCTGAAGTGAAGTTAACAGAACAGGCAGCCTGCAAGAATTCAGAGAATTGCGAGGTGAGACGACACAGCAAACATGACTGAGCAGATGGGAATTTCTTATTGTTTACCAGAATCGGCTCATAAGGGAATGTGCTTTGTTTTCAAAAGAGCTGATTCTATTAAAGCTAAAATTTGAAATATGGAAAAAACAGTGCATAACCTTTGCATCTCAATTTATTACTGCAGAATGAAGCTCTCTTGAAAGAAAACATTTTCAGGGCAAAACAACTCTGTTACGTGTTGTAACATGTTCATGATGTCATGGATCCTCAATTGTTTGTCCCGGACTTCTGCATAAGCTTTGATGTCTGTGACACAGATCCTCAAGCAACTTTGCAAAGTTTTGACCATCTGGAGAAATAAAAGGGTGTGGAATTTTACTTTACTGCTCATATTAGGCTTGTTCATGCCATCAGAATGCAATAAAATGGGTCATTGTTCCACCATCATAGGAGCTTCTCTGGGAGGTAATTAAGATTCCAAGAAAGAAAACACACTTTTTGACTGTTGTTTTTCAGATTCAGTGTTTATAGGGTAGTTTACAGGGTAAATACAGCTGTCAGCAGAGAAAATAGACATGTCATATTGGATAATATTTTCACTGAAAAAGTCTCTAACATTCAAAAACATCATTTTTAAATACCACAAAGTGTCACAAATACAAAATACATTAGTTTGAGCAGCTCTTCTAGTCCAACAAAACAATACTGGCTCAACCAATGATGTGAGTTGTGGGCGGGATTATCTGTTTAACAGGCAGGTGTTAATGGTCATTGTTTTTGTCATGTTTGTCATTGTCAGTTATGTTTGGTAGCACTAGTGGCACAGAAAATATACACATAAGCTTTAATATTAAAGAAAGTTTTAAAATGAGAAATCAATCTCTTTGAACTTTTCATGAATTTGAATGGGCTGTCAGAAAGCGGTTTTCTGATTTAATGCATCATTTACAGTATTGGTTAGTACCGAGCAATAAAATAAGACAGTAATTTATTCTGTCGCCCTCAACATCCTGGAGACACTCACCAGATTTACTGATCTTTTAAAATACAGGACCAACATTTAAAAACTGTTCCCAAAACACTGGGAAATTTAAATTTTTAAAATCATTTTTGGAATATTTTTCTCCCATTCCATTCTGTTTATTTCCTTTCCAACATTTTTCTGCCTTTGATTATAGAATTGGAAGCAGAAGATGTGGTGCACATTTCTAAAGAGAGCCAGCAATAGAGGCTGCTTCTGGTTAAACAGACGGATTAAACCTTCCAACGGTTTTTGGTGTGCAGCCATATTAAGTTCATATTTAAATTGTATATATATTACCAAGAAAAGGAAAGGCTCCCACCACATCTTCAGGACCTACTGTAGTCCTTATTTTTCATCATCATTGTGCTTAAGCATACTGAGTGTTTGTATTTGGCAACATCCCCTTTGTATTTTAATCTCATACCCCCTTCTTGCCTCTCTTCAGCTGTGATTGCCCATCTTGAGAAACAGCTTCAGAGGAGGACGTATTTTCTGCAGGAGACACCTTGTCTGCGAAACATCCTCTAATGAGGAGCGCTGTTGTCGCAGTGTGTAACTGCTGTGACAGTCTCTCTGGTCGATTTTAGAGACAGATTCCGGTGGTTGCTGTCACAATATCTCAGCCTGCCCACTCGGGTTTCACCTGGAGAGATTTAGCCCCACAGTTCTGCACCGATAACTTTTTAGCTGATGCTAAGTCAATGCAGGAAGAGAAGATCCAGAAGACCTTGTGATCCTCCTGGACCACGGTGTGCTCTGCTGATCAGGCATATGGCTGCTCCACGGGTTCATTGTGTGCTACAGCAGGGAGCTGTCCTGATCTTTTTCCATAAAACAGCAGGATGAGATAACCTGGTTTGGAGATGCAGTCAGCTCTTGTTCTTCATTCCTGGAAAGACTGATGTTCCTATAAATGTCTGCAAAACATTCCTCAAGAATCCCAATCTATTCCTTATAGTCATCTTAGCCTTGTGATCCCAAAACCTGATGACAAAGATAAAACAGCCTAAGAATTTATTGACACATCCGCTTATGCGCGTATGAAGGAGGAAACATATGTCCAAATAGGTTTAAAGGAGCACACACATGTATGTGAGACTGTGTGTTCGCGTAAATCTTTAGAACAACAGCTTTCAAACAGTGCCAGTTGGCTCCTTTAACTACTACTCTGTTTTCCTTCTGGTCTCGTAAATATCACATGTAAACCATGCTTTCAAGAGATCAAGTTTTTCTTGAGTCTTTATGAACTCAAACCAAAACCTTCCTATAAAGTATATATTTCTTGTGGGCTGAACCACTGTATGAAATCATCATTCTTTTAACAGAACAAAAGCAAAACTGACATTGAAATGAACTGCTGGGGTATAAAACCTCATGAGAATTGTAATGCGTGATGGTGATGTCCTTCTTGTGTATTTACACACAAAAACAGTGATTTATGCTTGAATTTAGGTGCATGAGGTTAGCATGTTACTAGGGTCTAAATACTCTACTTTTCAGTGTTTGTTTATATAGGTTCATTGGACTCATTGGACAGATTTACAGGTGGGACTGGCCTAAATCATCATTTTACAGATATTTGTACAAACATTTTACAAAACATTACAACCAGCTACTTTTAATGCAGGGTTATTTAATAAAAACATAAATGTAACATTAAGCCATTTTGTACCCTTGTCATGCTAAGAGCCAGTTGTGTTTTAGGCGTGCATGTATACCTTTAATTGTGTGTTTGTTCATGCAATCCATGCGTCTGTTCAGCAGGGGCCATTTAACCCAGCGACTTGTGTGACGTGCGTGTTTGTGCAGAAGGAGTTTCAGGAGGAGAAGGGAGAGAAGGAGTGGAGCAACAAATGTGAAACACACGTTCTGGCGGGACACACAGACTTGGCCGTGGTTCGTTTGAGGGCCAGCAGTGATGGAAAGACAGCTCTAAACTCTCCTCTACAAGCCCCTCTAGAGCTCTGAGTTCTATCTATACACTTCCTGATTAAAACCAGTGGCAAAGTAAGACAGTAAACCCTCCCATGTTTTTCTGGGTTTCTGATGTATCCTCTTCTTCTGCATCTATGGCTATGTACAGAACATACACATGGGTGAATGCATTAGACACATATGGTGGCTTTGGCCGGCCACACCGGAACAGAACAGAAATTCAAACAGCATGAGACATGCATTATGACATGTCATGGCACATGTGCTGTGGGACCAGTTAGAATAGAAATAAAGCAGCCCCATACATCTTTAGGAGTTTGATGGTTCATAGCTGATTGTGTTTGGCCCCCGGTTTGAATTTATGTCCGATGTAGGTTCGGTGCAGCTGCAGTATGTATCTGTTGGTTTATGTATCTAAAGGTTGTGTTTAGCTGCAGTATGCATCTATTGGTTTTTCCCTTCCGGCTCTATTACATGAAGTTTGCTGAGTCATCTTTTTGTCCACAGTGGGCAGTAAATGGGTAGGAATAGCAATAGTCTATTGTTTCCTGACAATATTATAGGTGTTTGCAAATTAAATTTCCTATTATTCCCAAAATGGATTCTATACTGTATTTGCTGCTTGTAAGTGGGCTACATGAATATGTATTTTGTGTAATTTTATTTGTGTAAGTTATGTAGGAGTGTTATAGATTTTTATTCGACAACATAGAGGTATTGCGATTCTTAAAAATGCTTAGAGAAAATATTCATTTCGCAGATTGCCTCAGAAGGGTGTTATTTAGACAAGGATTAATATACATGACCATCTGCTTTCAGAATCACTCTTTGCAACTTCTTTCAGTTCAGTGAACCAAAACTCAAGTAGCCTTTCCTCATTTGACCTCTTTATGCAGGCGCATTTCACAAAACACACAGATATTCACAGCGTACGACCGTCCCCGTAAATTCAATTACGCTTCAGTTTCAATTAAATCTATTACAGCTTGAAATACAATTTGAGAAAAATTCAATTATTATATGTGGTTATGCCTAATAATATACACATTGAAAGCTTACATTGAGAATGGCAACCACAGGACAGGCAGTAAGACGATCACCTTCCGTGATGGCATAACCCATCTTTCTAAACAACGAAGCAGGAACTTAAGAGTTTCGATTAAACCGCCGTCTGCTGTAACCACATTGACAACCTCATTCTTTAACTCCAGTCAGGAAAGCATGAGAAATGGACAGAGTCCCAGCTGTCCTTGTGCCTTGCCCCGCAGAAAGTCTCTCCGCTGCTCTGCACTTAAAAAAATCCCACAATCTGAGGTCTCTGTGCAATTATGTCATAAAAGTAACCACAGCTGACTTTTGCTAACTGGGCTTTTAGCTTCACAGTGGAGAGGTTTTCATGGATGAAGGCTGTATGCCTCCTCACAGTATATGATTCAAAATGCTAAACACGTTTTAGACAATTCTCTTGTAAATACAATTCTAAACACAAAATCCAAATCTACACATCTCTATCAGTATTTACTCTCCCTCATGTTGTTCTAAACATTCTAAAGTCTTTCTATATTCTGTTGAACATAAAAATAGACCTTTAGCAGTTGATCTTTTCTTTGCGAAAGCAGTCAATAGTTTCCAAAGGAAAAACACACTATAAAGATATCAATATACAAAGAATTTAAATTAAAGCCACATGAAAGCTTTTTGTGAGGAAAAGACAAAAAATAGTCACTAATTTGTAAAAAAAAAAAAAAAAAGACTGACCTTTCATTTTTGTGTGAAGTGTTCCTTTAAATTACCAGCTAATAAGAACGCAGTGTACTTGGTGTATCTACACAGTTCAAGAAGGAACATCACAAACCACATTTAATACCGTTACAAATGTCAGGTTGTTTGCACAACAGCTCTATGCCAAGATTGCAGTATGAAAGCTCTCTGCATCAATGTAGCACACTGGCTAATAGAGCCCTGCATGTTATTGCTCGTCAGTGCACAACGCACAGTAGAATACACTGAAGGCCTAACATTGTACTTTTAGAGACTTCGCCCCACAGAGATGGTTGGAGAAGGAAAGGTGCTGACAGATAGATGGCACATGATCCATTTCCTCCCGCGCCACAGAGATGCATTAGACATTCTTTTTCCAAGAACCCAGCATCCAGTCTCACCAGGTGATTTATTTCAATAATCCACTAACTACATAACAGAGCAAGATGCTTCTTCTCCAACTGCTATGTGTTCCTGTTGAAGAATAAACTGCCTGTATCTGGCATAATCGTAAAAATAGTCATCAAAATCATGGATAAGAAGATAGAGCTTGTCCATGGAAATTCTGTTGTTTTGCTGACAAGCGCCAACTAATTACACTAACCGTGAAACAGATGACACATTTCAGAACATTTTAATTAAAGCAATAAGGCCTAAGAAGGGACTTACTGCTTAATGAAACGTTTACTCCATATACCTGGCAATGTTTTAAACACACAGAACCAAAAATGTAATGTAAAAATATATTATTCTTCCGCCGATGAATGTAGTTTTTCAGAGCAGCTGTGCACAGATACAGTGCTACAATTCTGATGTAATGAGGTCACAGGTGTGTGTTTATAGAATAATTTACAACAGCTTTGAATGTGGCTCAACCAATCATAACCAATGACCAGAACTATTTGTTTTATAATCTGAATGTTTGCATTGAAATCTTAATCATTCATTTTCTCCTGAAACACAAATTATACCAAGGGGACATGTTGCTGACAGCCCCTGCTGGTAGATCCCAATATCACACTATTATTTGAGTCAAAAATCTGATTTTACTCTTGACAGGCAATTAAAAGTAGCCGTGCATTTTTGCAAGCAACATTTAATTTACATATATTTAATTATATTATAGTGTTTTTTTTACAATTTCCGAATATATATTTATTTTTTATATCGTAGGATTTATATCCCGACACCCCAAGATGGCTGTTTTGAAACGCGGAAGTAAGCTATTTCCTGTGAATGTGCAAGACTTCGAATTCATTAGCCGCTATAATAACTAGAATGACACGTGATGAAATGTGTGTTACCACGTGTGTTATGTTGTTGTTAATGGATGTATACTGTTGTCTACTTAACAAATAACAACGTGCAGTAAATGGTAAAACTATCTGCGCTACAAACCAGTGCATTTATACGTCAATATTATTAAACAATATGGTAAGCAATGCCAGTTTGCAACATTAAACAGAATAACGAGCTGTTTTTAATAAAAATATTATTTAAAAAATAACAGCGGAAATGACACCGTAACAGATTAAATTAGATTTAATCGGCTTCGAATCGCTCTCGCCGGTAATTTGACGTCATTCGCTAATCATTCTGTGTATCGCCATTGCTCTGGGACAAGGTCGCTAGTGAACAAGCCTGCCGTGCGCGTTCTTGCGGTGTCACCAGAGCACATACTTTTAAGTGTTTTAAACTGCCCTGGTAGCCTAAACTAAGGGTTTTTAATCAAAATGTATCTAAATTAGTATTAAAGTTGTCTGGTCATTACCATATTGCACTGGGGTCTTAAAATTTTAATGTCCTTGATTCTTGTTTAGCGTTACAGAGAATTTGCAGGTCTTGTCCCTTGAGGTTTGGATAGACATCTATTTACCTTGCCATCCCTCCACGAAATCCACAAGGTTATTTTGCATACTTATACAATATTCCATATACACCCCTTTTTACATTTTGTTATAGCTATTCTATCTTTTGTGCTTATTGCGTAACATTCTAACGCAACGAAAAAAACGCAAATTAGTTCTTAATAAAACTTTCTGTGCAAATACTTGATTTTGACTCTAAAGAGTGACATATCATAGTTTTTCTGATGAAAATGAACATTTTTTTTTAGATTGCACAGTAACATTAATTCTGGGATGCACTGGTAATGTTTATGGTTTTTTGGGATGCACTGGTAATGTTTATGTTTTTTTGGGATGCCCTGGTAATGTTTATGTTTAACAATGCTGGTGGTTTTGTGTTGCCGTGAGTATCTGCATTTACCCTCATGTGGATTGTGGATGGGGGAGAGGGGAGGTTGAAAATGAGAGCATATCTTCCATAGTGCACTTTGCAGTCAGTCTGGAAAGGGAGGGGGAAGGAGGGGGCAGCGTTCGCTGCTGGATCGCTTATCTGAGATCTCAAAGTCCTCACGTCCGTGCGCTCTCCCCTGTCCGCGGAACTGCCATGGATGTCACTCCTGGATGTATATTCTTGATTATTTTTCTTCACTTTCAGCATGCGGATACTCTTTACATCGCCGACAGTATAGGTACGTGAAGATGTCTTTATTGTCATCGCTGATCCCGGTTACTTTATGCCGGAGATACCGATCCGTAGAGACCCACCGTTATGAAGCTGAACTCAGTTTATATGTGCATGCTCCTGCAACTTCCACTTTAGTAGAAAAGAGACTAAAGAGTTTATTTTACACATAAAATGTCAGTGTTATCAACCTTTTCCATGAATTTGAGTGTGCGGAACTTTTAACAGCATCTAAACTGTAAGATCTCCAACTTTTGTTACAGTAAGAAGAAGGTCATTGCACAATATCGGAATTATACATTTAAACAAAGTATAAATTATATGAATTAAACATTTGAAACAGAAGATGTAAAAATGCATGCGACCTTTTAATAATGTAAAACAGCTTACGAATTTAGTGTCTCGTGCTTGAAATTACTGTCTTAAAAATGCAGACCTAAGTGTTATGTTTCTGACGAGTACACAGATTGTTAAGAGTACACAAATTAAACAGAATAACATGCATATTACTTTGCTGTCAAACTGAGCCAGACAAACCACATTGTGGGGTTGCCGGTAACTGCAGTCTTTTCCCCTAACGAAGTGAAAGACAATTATGCATACGACCAAAACAGAGCAAGCAAATACTGCCTCTCTCATCACCATGAAAGGAATGCATGACATAATGCAATCTTATTTTCACTTTGTCATATATTTTCCTGTTTTTAATGGATACCTGTAATGTAAAAAAAAGCAATTTAACACAATTTTTATTTATTTATTTATTTGAATTATTATTTATAGTTCGAATAATGTGACTCTTGGAGCTAATTTAAAGATCTGATTGATGGATGCTGAGAAACTGTGTGTGTTTGTGTGTGTGTGTGTGCATATGAATGTGTGCAACTGTGCATGCCCCTGGCAGATTCCCTGCAGCATGTCCTGAGGGAGTACGGGCTAGTGAAGCCGGTGAGCGTGGATGCAGACGGACGCTTCCTCTCCCACGCCGTCTCTGCCAGCCGGCTGAGTGGGCAGTGGTCCCATCGGCGCAGGAGGAGGCAGGCCATCCAGCATGGAGAGACCAATGAGTCTGAGAAGAACTCAGAGCAAGACCACCTGAGGCACAAGGAGACACTCTTTTATAACGTTACTGTTTTCGGACAGGAGCTTCACCTGCACCTCAGGTTAAATTCCAAGCTTGTGGCTCCAGGAGCCAAAGTGGAGTGGCTGGAGGATGATAACCAAACACATTCTGAACTCTTGTTGCCCAGTGACTGTTTATACGTGGGTTATGTTACCAACATGCAGGATACATCAGTGGCTATCAGCAATTGTGATGGCCTGGTAAGTTTTTTTGTTTTGTTACGCTAGGCCAAGGTTTCCCACAAGGGCCCATATACTGTTTCTTGAGGAAGCACCTTGACTGATATATAAAACATATAAGATTTTCTTAAAATGGAAAAATATTCAGTATTTATATTCAGTATTAACTTATTCCTAAATGTGGAATGTTAGGAATAATAGAAGATAGTAATATTTTTAAAATTAGTGATTAAAGATATACGTTAGGGCTGTACAATATTGAGTAAACATGCAATACTTTGCTAAATATACAATATTTGGTATGATAATGCTTTAAGTTTATAAAATTCTGGGGCAAAAACACATACTAACGCGTATTCGTATGCCAGTCTCTCTGCATTGACCTGAAACTTTGACTAACTTTGACTTTTTATGATTTTTATTCAAATAAAAATCATTTAGTTATTGCAAATCATTGCAATCTGATCTAAAAAATGATTGCATATGATGTTAATCCTGTGGAATGTACAAACAGATCAGGGTGTGTTTAATAATAATTAATAATAATTGAAGGAGGTATGGTATACTGCCATTGCCGTTGTTAGCTGTGTTGAGCAGGTTATTCAGCAACTTTAGAAATGCTCTTATATTGGATTTCTGCCAGAGGATCTTCCTGTTGAGATCCTATGTGTGCTTGTCCTCTGATTGGTCTGGTTAATGCTTTTCAAAAGAGGCTGCCAGTCACAACTTATTGAAAACACAAGAAACACTGTGAGTGGTGTAAGTGTACATTTTGTTTCCATACCTAATAACATTACTGTACTGAGGGACCATGCCAAGTATTTGCTATCGTTCTCCAGCATCAAACAGTTCCCACACAAATTGGCCTTGAAGAAGCTATTCGGCCCTGGAAGAGGTCCATGAATTAGAGATCAACATAGATATTATTCATGTGTTTATATCTTGGATAAAATTGAAGGAATTCTTTTGCCCTTTAGTGGTTTGAACACAGCAGAGACGAGTTGATGAGTGACTCTTTATTCAAGCACAGTTCAGCTTAGGCCCAGGCGGGTACGATAGTTCTTAAAAGCTAGCGTGCTAATGTCGCTGACTGTCTCATGTTTAAAGTGGCAAAATAATCACAGATTTAATTATGACATGGGCTTTGTCTCAAATGGCATGGGTCCATGTCAAGTGTTATAAATTGGAAGTGTGCTCTTCAATGCTTTCCCTTGCCAACCCCGCACTGGTGCAAACTTCTCAGCAAATTACTACCCAACAGTTTTTGCATGTTACGTCTTTTAAGTGTAGACTTTAGCTGAGGGTGGTATTTTGGACAGGGCCGTGGACCTGAGTTTGCCGTACCATGCAGCCATTTTCTTTACAGATCAGCTTTGCTCATTCAAAAGAGAATGCTTACCTTGCAGTAGGTGTAGTTATAACTGTGATTGAAAAATATAATAAAAGGATTAAGAATTAAATGGAATTTTGATGAACGGAGCTGTGCTCTTGGGAAAACAAGTCGGAGCTTGGTCTGTCTCATATCCCCATCTAACCAAAGGCAAAATAAGATAATAAATTAAAATGAATCCCTAAATTAAAGTCTGGGAGACGCTTGTTCATGTAATCCTGTCTATCATAACATAAGGATATATAATCGACTTTCTATGATATATATTCGGCAGTGTACCACAGCCTCTGTGACAGCCTTCCAGCATCATTCCACCACCCCAAAAACCCTTTCACCTCCCATTGATTGAGTAGGCATTGGGGGGAGACTACAGGGAAAATCAGTTTTTACATGAACTGCCTAAATGAACAGATTTGCTAAACTGAATTGAACTTCACATAAGAGAGGACAGTTTGGAAAACAGCCTGTTTGGCAGTTGCCTCGCTCACCTCCAAAACTGTGTGCGCAACACAATATGCAATATGTAAAAAAACAGTGATGTAGCATTTTACCCTGTTGCTACCCGTTGGCAAAAAGTAGCCAGTATTTTGAAAGCAACTGAGCATTTGTCAGGCTAAACAATTTACTTGCTTCTCAACATTGCATGTGAATTTCTAGAAAGATTTGTAAATGGAATAATAGAAGGCCTTATATAAACAGTCATTGCTCAGAAATGGACATTTGAGGTTTCAGAATAGAGGGAAGGACAAATTTCCTTTGCTGTCGGGCCTCAGAGCAATGGATACAGTACGCTAGCCCACCACTGTCTGTACTTATAACTATGTGGCGTTCCTCACGCGGAGGGTGTTACATTTCTGCGCCTGGAGCACGTGGAGTTCAGAGCATGTCTGGGCAGCCTCGGAAAACACTTTAGAGTGACCTCACAAGTACAAGCCCCTTCTCCTACACTCCAGCTGACTTCATCACTATGGGCTGAGTGGAGGGAAACAGTAGCCCCGCAGTGAACTTGCAGACATCCAGCACCACAGGAGAGCAGGGCCGGGCTTTTAGTCAATTTAGAGTGGATTTCTGGATTATTCTATTTTACCCAAAAGCTTGTCACTCCTGAGGTGGAATCTAAAGGGAAAACAGTCACCTTTTTACATTCCTCATGAAAGAATAAAATGGGATTTAATATTGTATTTTGGAAGAACTTGCATTTAGCTTTGAAATGCAGTCTAATTTGATTTATTCTAGGATGTTATTTTTGTGGACGGTGTGCCATGCACAGCCCTCAGATTAAATGATCAATGTCAAATAATCTTTCCAAAACTTCTTTTAATATGTTTAAAGCATGTGACCGGACATCCTCACTAATTTTAATGCACACTGCATATTCCATTCCATACATATTTAATGTTGGAACTCCACATACACACACACACCTGCACACACCCAATTCTTATATAATTAAATTATATAAATCTTATAAAATATAGAAATTATATAATTTTATATAAAATTTGGGGAAGGGGGGTCAAAGTCATATCTAAGTGACCCTGGAACATACACTACAAAATGGGCTGTTGCAAAGACTTGTTAATGTAAGTTTGTAATATTAATAGCAAGTTTAGAATGATAATGTAGATTGTTGATTCTTGTTCAAATATTCATGCATGAAAGACATGCACAGATTTCTAAGACAACAAATGAGGGTAGACTGAGATATTAATATAGCTATTAGTTATAGTTATTAGTGTTCCAGCCACAACAATGTAAATCACAAAACGTATATTTATAAAAAGTTATTTTGCGCATTAATCATTTTGCACCCATGGGTCAAGAGTGCTCAATCCTGGTGTTCCTGGATCAACATTCACCAACCTTATACCTGCCAATTTTTCAAGGAAACACAAGGATCCTGATCATCTGGCAGGTGTGTTTATTTACACATTCTGCAGGAAAATAAATCATCAGCATCAGGTATGAGCACCCTTGAGTTCATGAGTTCATGCCCTACTCAAAGCACTTCCACTGGCCACACCCATTCTTCCCCTGAGCCAACTCCTGTTGGCTTGGGGTTCAGGGTCAAAACTACATTCAGTTGGCACAATGGAACCTTAACATTTTATTCTGCCTAGAACAAAACATTCTCTCAACAAGTTTTCATCCCATAAAGTTTGTTACCTTTGTAATTGTGTTTTTAATTGCATGGTTACATAATTACACAGACTTGTTGCACAAGTTGTAACAGTCTGTAATTGGTAACAAACTTTGCTGCTGGCATTGGTGTCAATGACTCATTTCACCCAGCGGGATGGTGTTTTCGTTTGCTCTTTGTATTAACCCTGTTTAACCCAGACTCGCCACGACCACAAAGAATATGTCTGCGTGCGAAACCAAAGGCCAGATGAATGCATTTCAGTAGACAGAATTTTACACAAACATTGGATTCAGACGTGCTTATCCAAACCGGCTGGTCTTGTCACAAACACCTCTAGCTTCCCCTCTGTGGCCCTCATGCCATTGGCTGAGCCCGAAGACGTGTCAGACTGCTCAAACACAGAGAGCAATGTTTTGAAAACATCACAGATTCACAGTATTTTTACTCTTCTGGAAAGTCAACCAACAAATTGGTTACTGATAAACTTTTAAAACATTAAATACACTTGCGCTTTTAACCAAACCCAGCCCTATGATCAAATCCCACAGTTTCAATGGGTTATTGTAAAAGAATGCTGTTATATAGACAAAACAACCTATGCTATTTACAGTTGTGTCGGTTACTTTTATTCCTACGTAGTTGTATCTAAATTCTAACCAAGGAAATCAATCCATAAGCCTTGTGGGGTCCTAACCGACATGCTCATGTTCTTTCTACCGTGCAGGATCAAGCTCAAAGCTGATTGGTGTAGAGCCTTGAAGCTCATGAAGCTTAGCATTGCAGGTGCGCGCCGTGAGGTCTGAACCCCCACTAAGTGTGAAGTGAGTGGGATGTGCACCGTGAGCATGTGCCTTGGTTCTCCAGCAGGGGCACAAGCTGTTGCTGCAGCCAAAGCTATCTTGTAACAGGAAGCCTGAAATTAGCTGGATAAACCTATTGAATCAAGTTTAGTACAGAATTTAATGGGATTATTTGGGTACAGTAAGACTGGCTAAGCAAAGAGGTGTGCCTTAAGGTTCTATAGCCATAGCGAGATAAAACCTCAATAAATGCCATTGCTAAATTTAATTTTAGAAATACATTTTACTGAAAAGGCCTTGAGGGACTTGAGTCTTTTCAGTCTTTGATTGTGATTAGGGTTGTGCACCAGACAATTTTCTAAACTTGTGTTGAATTTGAATGAGGTAGCCAACAAGATGCAGAATTTGAATTTGAATTTAAGAATTTAAACAAAATAAAATTCACAGAAATTAATTTGATTATAATTTTAATTTATACTAAAATATCCTTTTTATTCAGGATTTATTCAGGATTTCTAATAATCGTGTCACATATCAAGGAATAAACAGGCATAGTTAATCAATTATGTAATTATTCAGTTTTTTTTTTTCATTTTGTTGCAACATGTTGTGCTGGACTAATGAAATTCCCCTGTTTTGTGACTTTGTTGCATTTCATCGGAATTGCATTTGAGTGAATCCAAATTCAGCATCTTGTTGGGTGTAGCCAGTTCGATCCAGATTCCATCTCCAAAGGGAACAAATCTGTAGATTCTGAATCATTCCCAACCCTGATGATTAAGTGTCATTATTAGTTTGGCACATGTGGGAATACACAAACATCTGGAAAGCTAAATGGGATTGAAAAACCACTTTTATGTCAACAACCCTTCATTTTCCCATTAGACAATTTGGTGCTTCTTAATTCAAGTCACCCACACTTGCATGTTTTGTATTACTATTTGTATTGTCAGCCTCTGTGCGGATACAGTCCTGTCTCTTTTCTATCATAACATGCTCACCTTTGATGAATTTGAGTGTACATTACTCTGATTCAGGATCAGGCCAATAGCCTTTAATCTTGTGATCATGGTCTTTTGATGTCAGGGTTGTTCAGGGTGGGTTCACACTGTGCCACAAGAGTTGCCACTGTTGCACAAGCTTGGCACACAGTGTGTCTCGAGTGAATTAAAATGCTCAGAATGAGAGACCGGTCGCCGTTTTTTGGGACCATCTGTCAGACTTAAGCACTGGGCCTTGGTGGCACTTTGCTGCGTTTGTGTGTGTCTCAGCGTACTGTGGCAGAGGATGAAAGGGGAGTTACTAGTCAGGTAGGGTTGTTCCAGAAATCTTCTGGCACCTGTCTCCTGGGAATTTTTCAGAGCGCTTTGATGATGTCATTAACATTCCAACAGCAAGGTCTCCAAAACATAAAGTGGTGGAAAAAATAAATACTTCAAACTAAATGCCAGCTTGCACAGCTTGGTATGCTGAGGTAAGAGAGGTTTAAAGGTACAAATGAAAACACTCTAGAGATTTGGCCGACTATTCTTACTGAGTCTCATCTTCCAGATGGAAGACAACTCTCATTTCTGGAATGGCCTCTGAGTTTTCATTGTAAACCTCAACTGAAGAGTATTGTGATGTGGCAGCTGTGAAGGAGAGAGAGTGAGAATGGTCTACACACATGTATGTTAAGAGAAGACTGTGAAAGGGAATCGTAAGATAGATAAGAAGTTAGATAAGAAGTCTGTACTTAACTGAATTCGCTGTGAGCTTATATCAAAAGTTCTAAAATTATTGGATGACATTTTGAATTGTTTTGTTGTTCATGGAGACAAAGAGGTACTTCCCGCTTAAAATGTTTGGAAATGGTTCAGAAATAACTCTCTTTGCTTTTTGCTCTGTCTTGTTCTCTCTACCCTCAGTTGTGCTGATATTGTGCTACATTGCTGTTTTACGCTGGTGTTTTGACAATATAAGGTTTAGCCCAGCACTGCAAAATCAACCTTGTTTTTTGTTTACAGTAAAAATATATGAATATATCTAAAACTAGAGCAATTAAAATCGTGTAAGATTGTATGTTCATGTTTAAATGTAAATCTCACAAAATTAGATTTATGCTTGAAACAACAATTTGTCAATAGGGTAAGAAAAATAAACTTAATTCAAATAAAATTTTCTACAAGAAAATTATTTTTTGCATTTAAGTTATTATAGTGTTTTGAATAAAACACTATAATAAAGCTAATAAAAAGCTACAAAACCATTTAAAATACAAGACTAGCAGAACTTAGATAAAGATAGTTGAACAAGATTGACTTAGACCAGCATAAATTTCCATGCTGCTTCAGACTGGTTTGACTAATGCTGTTCACCAGTAAAATATGACAGTTATCCAGCATGGTCTTTTTTGTCTAAGCTGGTTGATCAAGCAGCTCTAACTGGTAAAGCTATACAGTCTGGTGGGGACACTAGCGAACCGACATCCCATGCTGGGCTAATTTCCTTATCCTTAATGTGACATAAATTTTAACTGTATTTGATTTTATTTGACTATAATTTAATCCCATCTCAAAGGAAGTGTGAAGATTTAACTTTGTTTCGACCATGAAAGTGTTCGAGTGAGACGCTAGAATCAGATTTCCTTGTGTTTAAGAAAGAGAGAGGAACAAGACAATGAATTCTTGGCAGCTGATGATGTGGCGAAGAGCTTGTAACATGAGATCATGGTTTTCAGTTACCAATGAAGACCTGAATTCTCCAAAGACCCATTGATAGAAAAGGTTTCCAGTGAGAGATGACTTTAACTGAACAGTTTTGTGGAAGGAAATGCAGATTTCCATCTTTAAAAGGTTAATAGCTTTTTAATTTGGAAGAAGTGCTTGCACCTAAGAAAAATGTGATGCAACTGGAAGTAGGGATCACTATTGAAGTTTGTCCAGACCTCCTACAGGAAATATGTGTGTTGTATGTGTGAGGTCTGAACTGATTCAAATACAGTGTCTGTGTGTGTGTGTGTGTGTGTTAAATACTTTCCAGTGTTTGGCACTCGCCATCATTGCTTTATCACATCACGACACCATCTAAACTCTTCAAAATTGTGGAATTCTCACTCTTTATATTTTTTTGTTCTTCATCCGTCATCAAAACTTTCAAAAAATTCCAGTCCAATGCACTTCTTCCACTCTGAATTCTGCCCATGTTCCCAGTCAGATATTTAGAGAAGAGGACATCTGTATGAAATACAGGCCAACCATTGGACAGGCTGTGGCAGAGCAGCAGCTTTGTCTTAAGAAGCTTGTGTCTCTGTGCCCAGCTCAGGAGATAAATGATCAGAAGGAACATGGAGAGCTTTGCCTCTCTGTGGGATAGCTCTCATAATGGCTATTCCGCTTCACTGTGTGTCAGTTTAGACATGTTCAGGTTTCTTAGAATAAAAGGCCTGTTTTAAATCGGGGCTTAATAATCCTTGAGTTATCTGGCTTGAATCCTTGGACTAACACAATCTGCAACATTAGTAACAATTTCAAATGATGTCATGTATTACGATTATGCAATTTGTGATTATGCAAAAGTGTATAAGCTCAGGCAATATAATTGTAATATACAAAGTTGTTATAATAGAGCATGAAGCAATAGTGTGTGTGTCATCTATGTGGCAAAGTTTTATGTGCTTTACTGTAGACCACAGTATTTAATATAGTGCAGATAGAGTACGGTTGCGTCACAAGCAGCCGCAATAGGATTTGTTCGCCCCAACAAAAACACACCTGAGAAGACTCATCTTCATAAGTATGAATGATCTCGGTCTTCAATACACGCAGTCTTGCATAAATTCACTCACAGTCCTCAGATGTGTCTTGGCTGTGCTTGAAACTAAAAGACTGAAAACACTGCTAATGTCCTGTATGAATGAAAACATGAGTCACTGCTTTAGTAAGGCAGATCCTCTGGCAGTTCTTAGTGCAGCAAAGCTTGTTTAAAAACAAGGTTAATATCCCGTTTTCCTATAACCAGGTCATGTTTGGAAATCGTCCAAATCCAGTCTCGAATGAAACCCGAACCTTAGCTGCCCATTCTTTCTCCCAAGCCTAGTATTGAGTGACAGTCATCGGGAACTATGGAAAAACTTCTCTCATCTGGGATCCAGATAATCAAAACCGCACAGCTGGTCTTCTGTGTGCTGTGTTCCATGAATGACAGTGTAGTTCATGCTACTCTTTTATAGAGGAATTCTGATACACCTGGAGAGAGACCTACTGGGTCTGTTTGCAAGATCATTCAATCACAACAGAGATCAGTCACATGATTGTTTGTTTATTTGTCATGGTCCACAATCTGGCAATATTCCAGTGATTGGGACAAGATAGCATGTAAGTGTAGTGATCTGTCTCAATATCTCAATACTGGAGACAAACTCCACTGCACTTCCTTCTGTCTCTTTCTGTCCCTGTCTGTTTCCCTCCGAGTGTGTGTGTGTGTGTTTGTGTCTGCACACAACACTTGGTCTGAACATCTCTGTTAGTTTTTAACTTGAACTGAATCAGCCAGCTAAAAGACAAAGTGTTAAGACCTTGTCTTATATCAAAGTGACAAAGAAGTGTTTCTCTTCCACTACGAAGCCTCAATTCAAACAGTAGCTTCCAAATTGAAGCGGATTGTATTTTCTCCCGAGTGTGAAATGGGTGTAAATGAAACCTATTAATTCTCACTCTTTGGGAACCTTTGCTTGGTGGCAGAACATTAAGAAACATCATCCTAAAGCGTCTTGGCCATCAACTTCTATTGAATTTGACAATCAGATGTCACATTAGAGCTGAACTGACCACCTGGAATCAAAATAATCTGAAGCAGTACCGGGAAGTAAATCGCAGTTCACTGTTTTGTAGCTGTTGAAACACAGATGTCATTGTGGCATTGTGAGCAATCACACACATAGAGAGCAGAGCTGGGGAGTAACTAACTAAAAGCAGCGATGCTAACTTAATTTTTCAGTAGCCTGAGGGTAGCTTAGCTGTTTTCATAATAACAGCTTTTCCAGTAAGAAGATACTTTTTCCAGTGAGGACCTGTGTAGCAATACAAAACACTACATAGCTGTTTTAAAAGTTACATTGTATTGCGCCCACGGCTTTATAACAAGAGTTGGCAATAGTCAAATACGCTTGCATATATTCTCTCTCTCTCTCATATGAAGCATTGGGAATTCTGATTCATTCTAGTTGATTGGTTCGTTCAAATGCTTGTAGTTCTGTTTCACATTAGCTTTCTTCATACTTATACACAGTTACCACAGAGACAGTGGTTGTGGAGTTTTCAGTGTACTGTATATGAAGGGGGGCCAATTTACCCAGATTCATATGGGTAAACACATACAAATAATCTAACTCTCCACTGGATTTTT